>PVKE010051089.1:0-10743 GCA_004027555.1 Craseonycteris thonglongyai
TTTTATACTAAGAGAAAGTAATTTTTGAGATACAAGTACATAGTTAAGTTAAAATGACAGGCTATAGAGTATGTGACATATACTGCTTGCATTGTAAAGAAAACATAAATATATTTGTTTGATTATGTACAGACTCTTTCCAGAAGGGTTCACAGGAAACAGATAACAACATTAAGTGCATCTGAAGAGCAAAACCAAGGGGCTGAGAGGCAAGACTGGGGAGGAGTAAAGTAGAGTTGCCACCGGAGACTTTTATGTCTTGTGAATATGCACTGAATATGTAAATGTAGGGTCCATTAAGAACAAATTAAATTAAAAGTGAAAAAATAAGCCAGTTGTAAGAGGAAGAGGAGGAAGAAGATAAAAGAACGAAAAAGTTTTCACAGTCATGGAAGCAAAGCCAACCAACCAAGGGGCCTGACAGTTTTCTAATTATGTGGTTGAGGAATAACGTTAATCCAACCCCTTATCAGGGTTATCTGGGCATATATAAGAGATTTTCTTGTTTTTCCTGAAGTTGTCTTCAGCCCAGTTTTGACATTGGCCTGAATACCCAAAGCATCAGCTGAAATACTTAAGGGTATTAAAAATATTGTGTGTACCACAAAGTTGATAAAGACTATGGCTACATGTGCCCAAACTAAAATAACATCATGCCCTAACACTGTCAAAAATAATTTTTATCTGGAATTCAAACAACTTGAAAGCTCAAAATCACCCCCACCCCCCAATTTCAGAATACGAATTTTCAGACAAATTTGAGGCCCCAAAATGTTGACTTGTTTAGGGTCATAGCTATTGAGTGATGAAGCTGGAATCAGACCCAGGCAGTCTGACTCCAATGTCCATATTGGTAATCACTATGCTGTAAAATAAGGATGTATTAATATATATTGTAGTAATATCTATTTTGTAAGATTACCGTGGGAGTAAAAGTATTAACATATGTATATAAGGTATCTAGCATGGGAGCTTGGCTTACTGTAGATAATCTATAATTTGGAGTTTTCATTATGAGAGAGACTGTGGAAAAGAGTCCAGATTTTCAGTTAAATGGTTCTGTATTTGGAACTAGGTCTGCCACCTATTAATTGCCTGACTGCACAAATTCCTTAGCCTAGCTCTTCTCCAGCATATGGATAATAAATCCTATAAGCTGAGTTGGAAAAGTTTAGAAGAAGATAAAATATAAGTGATGACTGGTAAGTATAAAAATTATAGATATTTTATCCACTAATATTATTATCACTGCTATTACTGAAAGCTGATATAAATAAAATGGTTATCATTTTTATTGTTTTTATATACAGGTTACTTTTGAATTCTACTGATCACTTAATATCAGATATTTGTTTTTAAAAATAAATCAATAATTTCATTACATGTTTTAGAATAAATCCAGATTATATAGCTTCTGCATATAACATAATATATATAATTGATGCTGACAATAGCAATGTCCCAGACATTAAAAAGACTAAAAGCAAATTTTGAATCATCAAAGAAAACATATTTTTATTCATGTATTCAATATATATGGTGTTGCTGTGTACCAGGAGCAGCACTGAACAATAAAGCAAAATTCCTTGCCCTTGTGCAATCTAAAATCTAAAGGCAAAAGAGAACAAGTAAAAAAGAATAAATAAGTAAAATAATACATAATATATTAGTGACGAGTAACATTAGGAAAAAATAAAGCAGGGATGAGGAATAAGTTGTGTCTGGAGTTGGGGGTTATTCACATTTTAAAGAGAATGTTTCACTGAGAAATGAATATTTGAATAAATACTTGAATTTGAAGAAGCAAGGTTTGGGAATCTCTGCAGAACGGGTCCTCCCAGCACAAAGGCAAGTGCAAAGATCTGAGACTGGCGTAATGGTGACTCTCCACCTGGCCAGAGTGTCTGCAGCAGAGTGATCAGAGTGGGAGATAAGGGCAGGGAAGTGTCAATATCAACGAGGTGTAAGTTCCTAAACATCAATTTGGATTTTAATTCAAATTAAATTGCCTGTCCCCCGTGGGCTCTGAATAGAGGAGTGATATAATCTAACAAAATCACTCCTGTTGCTGTGACGAAACTTAAGAAAATTGGTGGAATATGCAGGAGATTTTTGCAATTACCCAGAACACCAAAGAGTGTGGTATGAACCCCCATTTGGTAGCAATGGAGGTTGTGACAAGGATCTGAGGATGGCTATATTTTTAAAGCAGAGATAACAAAATTCAATGAGGAACTGATGTGGAATGTGAGATGATAGTAATAGAAGCATCAGGTTTTGTGGGGAAGATTAAAATCTCAGTCTTGGGCACATTAAGCTTGAGATATTTATTAGGAGTCCAAGAAAGTCTATCAACTTGGAAGTTGGTTATAAGTGTCTGGAACAGCCCCAATAGAGATATAAATGTGTTAAATATAGTTAAATACTGAATATATTTCATTTTAATCACATGCAAATTGCTCACTGTCAGATTAATGTATGTCATAGTAACTCTCCTGAAATAGAACAGTAAATTAAGCAGAAGTTAATTTGGATAAATAATGAGGTTGCCAATAGAAAACTCATGAAACATCTGGGCATCTTCATTTATGTATTAAATGGAACAAACATTTGAGAGTAAAATTATCATGCTTTA
The DNA here is from genome assembly GCA_004027555.1 of Craseonycteris thonglongyai. Classification (NCBI taxonomy): domain Eukaryota; kingdom Metazoa; phylum Chordata; class Mammalia; order Chiroptera; family Craseonycteridae; genus Craseonycteris; species Craseonycteris thonglongyai. Next base: position 2,636 of record PVKE010051089.1, read on the forward strand.
CTTTTGTTTGTTTGAAAATCTTAGAATGAATAAAAAAGATACTATGGACTTAAGACACTGACAAGTCAACCGAATGCTGAAGAAAAGATCTTTAAATCCAAGTAAAATTAGAAAAACAAAAAAGGTAGTAGAAGCAACAAAACTCAGATGATAACATGACTAATGTTTAGCAGGTTAATAATACAACAACTGAATTACTAAAACAAAGTCTATTTCAATACTTTGGAGCATGTCTATGCACATGTGTAAATACATATATGTACAAACTGACAACATATATAAGGTGTTACCCTCAAAGCAGAAGATCTCAGATTGTGCTATTGCAATTGTCCATGCCATGTAATTCCATTAAATTCAGTAAGTATATATTTTTAAGATTTATCTTACTGTTTTTGACAGACAGATAGAAACAGAGAGAGAAAGGAGAAGCACCCAGAGCAGTCTCCATAGTTATGTCATCAGTTTTTGACATGGTTTCATTCCACACAGGTGGGTGGGAGCTGAGCAGGATGGGAACTGGGCTGGGGGTTGGGGGTGGTCGAGAACTGAACTGGGGGCCTTTAGCATGGGAAGCACCCCCCAGTTCAACATATGGGTCTGCATGGGCCAGCAATTCGATCCTCTGTCCCCAAGGGCTGCAAAGCGAGCGCTTAACTGCTGAGCAATCCTGACTTCCTCTCAGTAAGTATATTTTAACTCCTATCTGTGTGCATAGTTACTTATGTCTTTGTATTACTAGCGTTCTTCTCCCCTAGACAAATCTGCTTATAATAATTTCACTAATGTTCAGAATTCTTTTACTTCATGAATTTTTCCCAAAACTCTCTAAACCCATGTGCTATCTATCCTCCAATTCTCCATTAAAAACTTGGAGCTTTTTTGAAATGCTCTATTTGGAGCACCTAGAACAGTAGGTGGCAGAGAACAGGCACTCAAGAAACACTGATTGAATAAGTGAATACACAAATGAATTAAAGAACAAGGTATCCTTTACCCTCTCTTTGCAATTAACAATGAGTATTTTCTTATTAAATGCTCTGAGAAGCCATTCTCTAAAGACCTCCACTTAACTTTGCCTTTTGCAAGCTCATTTGAACTCTTTATCCTTTTTTTCTCTTAATCTACATACAAAGAACACTTTCTGGGAATTGTGTTTTGGGCAACACAGACATAGGGGATGCGCTAACTTGGTGTACTATAAAGTTTCATATTCAAAAAATGTTGGCTATTCTGTAATTTTAAAGTTCAATAAAAATAGTGATGACCCGGGATTTTTGTGATATTCTATCTATCATCATAATAATATTTATAAACTATAAACACCCAAGCCTCCTTCTTTATGTATGTGATGCATTAGTGGTGTAAGATAAGAAGAAACTATGCATTTCTCTGTGCTGCATTAGTAGTAAATTCCCAGTATGTTTAATTATCAGTCATTAGAAATGATTAAAGGAAGCCAAATAGGAATTGATTTGGAATTGTATAACAGAAGTAAGACAATCACTACAAACTCTCATTCAATTATATCTATAGTGTAGAGGCAGCAAGATTACAGATATTTTAGGATGACTATGATTCATTATTTTTAACTTGTTAAGATTTCTTTGCTAAGTAGTCAAACTAAAAGTTTGAATTGCTCTGCTTTAGAGTCGAAGGGGAAAAACATTGGAAAAAGGGAAAGACAAAGAAAAAAGAAGAAATGAAACATTCACCACACTTTTTAATATTATTTCTACAGAGTAAATATCAGCGAACTTGTTTCTAAAAAGAGCCATATAGTAAATAATTTAGGTGTAACTATTAGACTCTGCCATTGTACTATAGCATGAAAGCAGCCAATGCTCTAAACAATGACATGAAAGTCTTTCTATTAAATGTCATCTACAAAAACTGACTGAATTTGGCCCATGAATAATAGTTTTCTGACCCCTGTTATACAGAAGAGCTCCCAACGCTATGGCTCTAACCATGTGTGATGGAGCACGTTACCTCTAGAGTGTTAGGATTTAAGAGGTTCCTCAAAGTCAAATATATTCTCACATTTGGTCAACTTTAGTGCTCTAAGTTCTACGGTCTCATGATTTCTGCCATTTCTTCAATTTAACACACTCCTACAAAGACTTTTTTTAAAACACAGTAGCAGATTAATACTCAAAATTGTTCATTTATTTACTCATATTAGGGAGATCACTAGTAGATGGCCCATACAAATGTTTTATTTCGGGAGTTGTTGAAAGGCGGAGGCAGGGAAAGGGGTACTGAGGGGCACGCAGGTCCCTTTTGAAATTTCAGGCCAGCTAGAAAAGAACCAAGTAAGGGATGGAAAACACAAGCGAAAGAAAGATAGGGCTTTGCAAAGTCACACCTCACTGGTTCAGTTTCCCTAAGGTTGTTCCTGACCTTTCAGTAGTATAAAATTTGGGCTCTGTCCTATTTTTGCACCTAGAAATACAGATTTTTAAAAAATATGTTGGGGGGGAGAGAGAGACGAAAGGAAAGAGGAGAAATTGATGCTTCGTTTTGGCATGTGGGAGATTTTTTCTTGTCTTATATATGGAGGTCACTAAGTAAATGGATGTTGTTATCAATTATTTCACTTCAACTTCTAAAGAGGTAAACGTTTCTCCAAGTTTGTTCCTAGCCTTTCAACTCTTGGTCCATTCCTATTTTATTACTTTCTTTTAGATTCTTGCTTCTTCCTTCTCATAACGAAAGTGAAAGAAGGATGGAAAAAAGAGAAACAGTAAGGTAGTAGGGCAATGGTTTGGTTTGAAGCACAAGAAATAGAACAATTTTGTTTTTCCCATTCTAAAGATTTTATTTTTATTGTTTTTGACAGAGAGAGAGAGAGAGAGAGAGAGAGATACAGAGACAGAGAGAAGGGGGAGGGCTCAGAACAGTCTCCACAGTTGCACATCATTGGTTTTTCCACACAGTTTCATTCCACAGGTGGGTGCGGGGCTGCACAGGGCAGGAACTGGGCCGGGGTCTCACCTCGGTGAGAACCAAACTGGGGGCACTCCCCAGTTCAGTATATGGGTCCGCATGGGACTGGGCTAGAATTCAATCCTTCGTCCCTGGGGCTGCAAAGTGAGCACTTAACCCACTGAGCCATCCTGGCTTCCCCAGTTTTTCCATTCTAACTGCAACCTCTTTTCTGACATAAAATATAATAACCTTTATAGAAATAAGCAACAATTTTACTTTAAAATATATTAGCAAGGACTATCTTAAACTTCAGAAAATACTACTGTATTTTGGTTTATTTACTTTGAAGAAAGGAGAGGAGCACTCTAATAAAAAGTTAGGACAACTCATGTTTTAAATATTATTTTAATATGTATAGCAGGATTTTAAAATTTGTTTATACTTTACCATAGACAATTTTCAACTTCTCAACCTGTAAATTTCATCACTATGCATCAGAATGTTTAAGTGCTCTTTGTAAAGACTCTGTTTTTGTGCTCAAAGTAAATAGAATGCAGACCCTCATGAACTACGTATGTTAATAAGTTCAAATTTCTGGTATAATATTTATATCATAGCATTTCCAATTCATCTTGTCTGACCAGTGAAAGTATAAAAGGATGCTCAATTAATAAACTATTTTGTGAGAAAATAAATCATTTATTTAAAAAAGTGATTTAACTTTATGAAACATAACCATGCATTTATAAATACTTGGAAAATCTTCTTTATTCAGAATCTCGTATAGTAAATGCATTACAGTGATTATGAGTATTATACACGATGTAAACAAAACATGAAAGATAATTCTTGAATGCCACTGAAAATATGATTCGTAATTCTATTTTTCTTAATTTCAGGTTTCTTGAGTGATGTCATGACTTCTAAATTACAAATATTTAGAACTAGAAACAACACAATGCAGCCTTGCAAATGAGTGCAGATTTTCATCCACTACAAATCCCTTTTCATTTGCTTACATATGTTTCTATTTTATTTTTAATATTTTTCTCCAGATTGAATATTAGACTTACCTTTCCCCATTTTTATACAATGTAACACTTAGTAATGTGCTAAAAGAAATCACGTACTAAATACAATAACAGATCTGAGTCAATTACCTTATAATGTAATTATACCTAAGAAATGTGTTTTTTGTTGTTGTTGAACACTTTTGTTCTAGCAGCTCAGAGAATAGGCAACATTACTGAACTTTAAGATGAGAGACTATGCTTTCTCTTCAAACAGCAAAGAATTCTTAAGTGGATGGAGAGGACTTAAAGAAGTCATCTTTGCCATATAAAGTTAATTCTCAGATGTATCCCAAAAGATCCTGTCAAGTCTATTACATTTGCCAATCTGGTCTCACTAGCCAGAGCCTCAATAAACAGGCCATGAATAAGTTTCTCTAATGACCTGATTTACCACTGTCAGCAAAGGTGACATTGAAATCAGAATTCCATTTCCTACACCAGTGGTTAAAAAAAAAAAAAAATCCCCTTCTCTTGTACAAAGATCTATTGGGATTTCTAATATGGTTGTATTAGTAGCAGGCTGTGAACATTTTCACTCTCATAACATTTATATTGCTTATAACACTCGCCTAATTTCTCTGACCTCAGATGACTTAATCATCTGAATATTTAAAGCCTCACGAATTCAACCTTATCCATGAGATTGCCCTACCCTGAAGTAGCTTCCCATTTCTCAACCTTCTAGAACACTTACTATAACACATGCTTTAGTAGTTAAACATGCATTTTTGTGGTAACTTTTCATCAGTGTAAATCTTATCTTTCTAACCAATGGAAATTGCATTTGATTTGAGTGTCTATCTTGAAACATACATGGGCTTTGAAGTAGATTGTTTTCATGGTTAAAATATGTTTTAAACAAACATTTTAAAGTAGAAAAGGAGGAGCAAGTTTTTGGACCAATAGCTTCTTGTTTTCATTTATTTAATTTCATTTGATATTAGATAGATCCAGGCTGATTAATGGGACAATGTATTACTGTATTTTTTGTTGTTGTTAAATTTATTGGGGTGACTAATTGATATCAATTACATTGTTTTCAGGTGTACAATTCTACATTACATTGTCTATACATCGCATTATGTGCTCACCACCCAGAATCAGCTCACTTTCCATCACTGTATGTTTGATACTCCCTCCCTACACCCCCCACCCATCTCTCCCACCCACCTCCCCCCTTACCCTCAGGTAACCCCTAACCATTGACAGTGTCCATGAATCTTAGTTTATTTGTTCCTTTCAGTTTTATATACCACCTCTAAGTGAGGTCATGTTTCTTGATTCTTTCATTCTGACTTATTTCACTTAATAAGATGTTTTCAAGGTCCATCTATGTTGTCACAAATTGCTGTATTTCATCTTTTCTTAACCTGAAAACCTTAATCCACAAATATGTGTGTACTCCAGTGTTCATCACAGCACTGTTCACGGTGGCCAAGTTGTGGAATCAACCAAAGTGTCCTCTGATAGATGACTGGGTAACAAAGGTGTGGTACATGTATCCAATGGAATACTATTCAGTATTACTGTTTTTAGATGAAGTTGTACAAACAGAAAAATGCTAAAGCATCCTCAGAATCACTTCCTGTTTCATAGTTTGTCTGCCTCTACAATTGTCTAGGGATTTTGTTTTTCTACTTTGCTCTTGGTGTTTTATTCGTATTAAATACTTAAATCTTTGCTGTATAACTTGTACACATTTTGAATATTATTAATATTGATAACTTTGTAAAGAGAAATTCAATTTTAACTCACTCCCAACATCTAATTATTACTTCCCATATTCCACTGCAAAATTCCACTGACTAAAATGATTGATCACAAACCTTTTAATGGTGCACCCATCTCTATTATGTGGAAAATATTTGGGAGAGCAATATTTCCACAGATCTTCCCACTAAATAGCATTCAATGGCTTGACCTCGAAGGTTTTCTATTTGTAGACTCTGGGAATAAAGTCTTCCCAGGAATCCTTATATTTAATAAGTGTGCTCCTAAGGTTGTTAAAAGCTAAGTACTGAATTTACAGATATAAAAAAGCATTGCCACTCCTGTTAATCATAAGCAAATTCTTTCCTACAAATAAGCCTGTGCTTTTCACCAGAGAGGAAAAAGTTAAAATTGTTAAATTCATCCAGCAATTGTGAAACACTCATATTGTTTCCCAGAGGCTAGAAAGCGTACTTAGCTGGATTCTGTAACTTATGTAGACAAATTGTATGCCATATCTGACATTGAAGAGGTTCCCATTTAAAGTATAAATTTCAATTCATTTATTTTCAAATATTTATTGTGAACCTACTCGATTCAAAGCTATATCAACTGTGTTAAAGACACCATGTCGAACGAGAGGAATCTGATCTTGCCTTCTCTAAACTTGAGGTTCATGTAGAGGGAGATACTAAAACCTGAATGACAAAAACAACTGATCATGCAAAGCTGTTGGGGCAGGACATTGCTGGCAAGGGAACAGTAGGATGAAAATCTAAGCGACCCTCTAGAGCAAGGGTTCCCAACCTTTTTATACCCTAGGGCGCATTCTAAAATATCAGTAGGGCGGCGGGCACCAGCTATTTCTAAGGATATTTATTATTGAACAAGAATAAAAAATAATAAACTAAAATAATTTGAAAATAATAAATTTATTGTACAAATTATATACACACAAAGAAACATATATACAAAACGTAATACAAAGTAAATAAAAAACACACGTGTAATAAAATCATTTAAAAAACATAAAAGAAAATATAAAAAAAAACAATCCGTCAGTGTGATCTTTGGCATTGCATTTCATTGGCCGGTGCCTCGTAATTAGGAGAGTATGACGACAACCCTGTTAGCAAACAATTATTAAGATGCTCATCATTAAGTCTATAAGTCTAAGATCTATATCATGATTTTATTAAATTCATGTTTGAAAACAAAGATTCGCATAAATACGTTGACCCGAAAAAACGATTTGATTTTATATGCCCTTTTTTAAAAAATGGGAACCTTTCTTTGTCAAATATGTTCCCTAAGTCCTCTGATATTAAGGATTTTAGCAAAATATCGTTCTTAGGTTCAAAATTTCTAACTCTAGTTCTTCTGCTTTCCCCTGAACAAGGTCTGCAATACATGTGGCTAGTTCTATTACATTTATTTGGCAAGTAAAAGGATTGATACAGAAGGAGACAATTGGCTCGATATTTGTAAACTGCAGAAATCTCTCTTCAAACTGTTTTGAAACACTTGCAGGATCTCAATAAATAATGACACGTTTAATTCATTGTTACCTAGCATTTTCCTCATATATGGGAAGTGCACGAGAGATTTGATATGCAGATGTGATATCCACAAAGTCAATTTCGCTTTCAATGCGTTTACAGAGCTTATCATTTCAGCTATATTTTTGTCTTTTCCCTGCAACTCCAAATTGAAAGAATCTAATTTTTCCATGGTGTCAGCAAGAAAACCCAAATCCACGAGCCAGCAAGAGTCTGTTAGTTCATCATAATTATCATTTTTATCGTGTATAAATGTTTTTATTTCTTCAATTAAGTTCACAAATCTTGTAAGAACTTTACCTTTACTGAGCCAACATACTTCAGTATGCAGGATGAGATCGTGTTCTTTATCTTCAGTATCTTCTAACAGGGCCTTGAAAAGTCGGTGTTGCAATGGAGTTGCTCGAATAGAGTTGATTATCTTTGTGACTCTTTTCATAACATGTTCAAAGGGCAGTATTTTACAACACAAAGCTTCCTGATGGATAATACAGTGGTAGGACATAAAGTTTGAAAATGATTCATCTTTCCTGCAAAGGGCAATAAATCCTTTGTTTTGACCAACCATTGCTGGTGCCCCATCAGTAGTTATCGCAGACAACTTATGCAAAGCCATGTTGATCGACCTGGCGTATGTTTTGAAAGTTTTATAAATATCCTCACCTCTCGTCTGTCCTTTCATTGGTAATATTTGCAACAGCTCCTCTTTTACTGTGAAGTTACTAAATACCATTCTCACCATAACTGCCAACTGTGCGGTGTCTGATATATCTGTTGACTCGTCCAATTGCAGAGAGAAGCAGTCACATATTTCCAAGTCAGTCTTTAACTGAGTTTG
>PVKE010051090.1:0-10746 GCA_004027555.1 Craseonycteris thonglongyai
AAAAAATAAAAAAAAAAAAAAAAAAAAAAAAAGTCTGTCAACCCAAATCAAGAGTCAAAACGATGTTGCTAGCCTTTATGGATGTCAAAGGGATTGTTCATTATGAATTTGTACCAACTGGACAGTCAACCAAGTTGACTATCTGGAAGTGCTAAAAAGGCTGTGTGACAAGGTTCAATGAAAACAACCTGAACTTTTCGCCAACAACTCATGGCTCTTTTATCACAACCATGCCCCAGCTCACAGGGCACTGTCTGTGAGGGAGTTTTTAGCTGGTAAGCAAATAACTATTGGAACACCCTCTCTACTCACCTGATCTGGCCCCCAATGACTTTTTTCTTTACCTCAAGATAAAGGAAATCTTGAAAGGAAGGCATTTTGATGACATTCAGGACATCAAGGGTAATATGACAATAGCTCTGACGGCCATTCCAGAAAAGGAGTTCTAAAATTGCTTTGAAGGGCGGACTAAGTGCTGGTATCAGTGCATAGCTTCCCAAGGGAATTACTTCAAAGGTGAGTTCCAAAGGGGAGTACTTTCCAGGATGAGTTCACAAACTTAATCATCAGACTTCATATCAGCAATTACAGCAAAGCAGGAACACACAGCCAAGGACGCAGTGGCATGAAGGGGACACCGGGGTGCTTCCGGAGACTGTGTCTGCTTGCACGGTAGGCTGACGGGTTGAAATATTCCCCTCTGTACGTGTGCATGCCTGTGGGTCTATCCTCTTGGATTCTTCCCAATACCTGCCCCTTCCAATCAGGTAACTAAGACAGTATTTCTCTGCTTTAGAAATTCATGCAGGATGAAGAAGCTGCCTGCTTTTTTCTAACTTTAAACCTACTGAAGACATTATGCTAGGGTCCCAGAGGGGCTTGGGCCAAGACAGGTGTGCCTTTGAGGGCTAAGAAGTGAGTGGAGAAGTTCCCCTACTCTGGGAAGGAAAAGAGGTGGGTCTGCCGGTCCCATACTGCTCAGTGGCAGTACTAGAGCAGGGGGAAGGCCCTGGAAGGGATGCTGGGTGATGCACCTGGGCTGAGAGTGTGAGAATCAGAAAAGAACTTAGGGGAACGAGCATTGATTAAGCCCTGTTATGTGCAGATACTTCACACTCACACAGGCATCATCACATCTAACTGCTTCCCATGTTAAAGAGAAGACTGAGGCAGAGGGATTAAGGCCCCCAAGCCACTGGGCCATGGCACAGATTTAGCAAAAGCTGGCCTATAACCATGTCTATGACGAGGATGTTGAGGACAAATAACAGGATGCTATGAGTGAGGACAATGACGGAGTCTTCTTTAGACAGACCAGTGAGGGACAATCTTCCTGAGAGTTGTTTGAGCTGAGACCTAAAGAAATTGGCCAAATAAAGAGTAGAGAAAAAGGAAAGGGAACAATGTGTGCAAAGGTCCTGAGCCAGGAAAGATCCTGACATGTCCACACTAAAAAAATAACCAGTGTGTCTGGAGCATTTTGAGAGAAGGGAGAAAAAGGATTCAAGAAGACACAGGACCATACAGGACCTTGTGGGTCACGGCAAAGAACTCACATGTCATGCCATGTGTTAGGAGAAGCCACCGGAGGGATTAAATGACATGGTCTGATTTACCCAGAGTCTAACACAGAGCTTGCCACATACAAATAGATCATTAAAAGGTGGTGGAACTTGAATAAATAAAAACTCAAAGTAGAATTTCGAAAGGACGGAAAGTGCTGGCTTTACAGAAAGAAAAGTAAGATTTCAGCCTTTGCCCATGAGAAGAACAAACAATTTTGCCTAATCCAAAATCACCTTCAAGCCTCTCTGCCTAAGAATCATGCAGAGCTGCCAAAATCCACAGGCGCATCATGACAGAGCGATTTCAGTGATCACTATCAAATGCCTCTATTTGGAAAAGCTCAGAAGATTGTATTAGCACAATCCAATATTTAGGAAATGACACGAAGGTAATGAGGGGATGAGAATATTAAGATTAGAAGCCAGAGCTGTCCCTTTGAGGAGAGAGCGTGGCATGGTGGGAAAAGCAGCAACGTCACTCAGGTCCTTGGAGCCATGGTTTTCTGATCTGTATAATGGAAGGATGGTAACAAAGCCTAACAAAGGTATGATCAGTTAATAGAGGATCCAAAGGTATTTAATAATGTTTATCATTGATTTCTTCATTAAGGAAATATGAAAAATTCATCCATCCATGCATCCATCCAACAAAGCATTATTTAGTACATACTATGCATGATGCACTCTATTGGGAGCTGAAGTTGTGAACAACATTACCACAGTCCCTATGCACATGGAGCTTCTCACATGGGGCTAAAATACACATTGAACTAAATAGCACCAGCTGTGGTGCATGTTACTGAAAGCGCAGGGTGCAATGAGGAACCTTTACAGAGAGAACTGACCCAAGCTAAGGAGTACTACCCTGAGAAAGTGATGTTTAAGCTGAGATCTAAGGGGGAAATGCAAGAGAATTGGGTAGAGGGAAAGGTATCATGCAGAGTGCTAATCTTTTGTGAGTTCTTATGGCAAAAAAAAGGGCCTGGAACATTCTGGAAACTGACAGAGGCCAGTGTGAAGTGAGCACGTGGGGCAGTGGGACATGGTGAGGCTGGAGGGATAGGCAGGACCAGCCATGGGAGCCTTGGGGACCACAGTAGGGCTTTGATGTCCTTTCTCAGGGCAATAGGAAGCCTCGTAATGATTCTAAGTAAAGTGGGTGGGGACAATGAAGGGAAGAGGTCACATGAACATGTTTATATTCTAAAACAATCTCATTGGCTTCTGTGTGGAGAGAGGGTTAAAGTCAAAAGAAGCTAGTTAGAAAATCTTCCAGTTCCACAGACAAGAACTGACAGTGATCAACACCAGGGAAGAGGTGGTAGAGATGAAGAGACATGAGCAGACCTGATACGTACTCAGCAGATAAAGTGGCAGGACAAAGTGACTGACAGGAAGAGAGGATTAAGAGAAAAGTGTGACCCCAGGGCTTCAGAATCAGCACCAGAGTAGACGAAGTGGCCTTTCCTGAGACAAGAAATTGGAGAGTAAGGAGACAGGGAAGGAGAAGGGATGAGTCAAGTTCAGTTTTGGAGAACCTACCAGAGTCTCCGGGCTGCAGGTGGGGAAACGAGGAGCAGAAAGAGCATATGTGTGCATGTCCGTACACACATACACACGCACTCACACTCTCTCACACACATTGTAAGATCTGAATGACCCCACAGAGCACAGAACACAGTATGGTTTCAGCACAGGTTCTGTGGACTTTTGGGGTCCCTAATCAGATGAGTGACTATCATTTAAACCAAGCTTGTCCAACCTGTGGCCCAGGACAGCTTGAATGTGGCCCTATGCAAATTCAAAGTAAACTTTCTTAAAACGTTATGAGAATCTTTTGTTTTAGTTTTTTTTTTTTTATTAAGATTTATTTTATTGATTTTTGACAGAGAGAAACAGAGAGAGATACAGAGAGAAGGGGGAGGGCCCAGAGCAATCTCCATAGTTGACATTAGTTTTCCATATAGTTTCACTCCACAGGTGGGCACAGGGCTGCACAGGGCAGGAACCGGGCCGGGAGCTTCCCACATAGGTCCCAGCAAGAACTGAACTGGGGGCACTCCCCAGTTCAGCATGTGGGTCCTCCTGGGCCGGGGCCAGGATTCGATCCTCAGTCCCCGGGGCTTCAAAGCGAGTGCTTAACCCGCTGAGCCATCGCAGCTTTCCCAGTTTTATTTTTTTTTAGCTCAACTATCATTAGTGTTAGTGCATTTTATGCATGGCCCAAGATAATTCTCCTTCTTCTAATGTGGCCCAAGGAAGACAAAAGGTTGGACACTTCTTATTTAAACCAGGACACTTTTCAGAGTGAAAATTATGATGGGGCAAAGGACAGAGGCTGTCCCTTGGTCACCTTACTAATAGCCATGTGTAATTGTTGGCGACACTGCTCATGCAAAGTAAAATCCTGCCGGATCTGAAAAACTCACCACTGTACCATAGCACATCTTTATAACACAAGGGGCCCACACCTACACTCAGGAGAAAATTATACACACCATTCGTGCCCTTAACAGGAAGTACATAGCACCATCCAGGAGCCTTCTGCTTTGGAGTCAAACTTAATGAGATCACAAAAACCAACCCCTCATCTGCACATCTCTGAGCATCTTCTCTGTCTTTAGCTTAGCAACCTCCTGGAAAACCCCTCTCCCCAGAACCAGTTGAGAAGAATCAGTGGGTTGCATAGGTCTTGAGTTCATAAGGAATGTCTGATGGCAACTGAAGCCATAGGCATGGTTGAGGTCATCTATGATGTGATGGTTGATTTTATGTGTCAGCTTGACTTGGCTAAGGAATGTCCAAATCACTGGCAGAACATTATTTCTGGGTATGTCTGTGAGGGTATTTCCAGAAGAGATTAGCATTGAATTGGTGAACTCAGTAAAAGCAGACAGCCCTCCCCAGTGTGGGTGGGCACCATTCAATTCCTTGAGGGCCCAAAGAGAACCAAAAGGCAGAGGAAGAATGAATTCTCCCTCTTCTTGAGCTGGGGCATCTGTCTTCTCCTGCCCCTGGACACTGGTGCTCCTGGTTCTCGGGCTTTCAGACTCAGCTCAGGGCTCACACCCTCAGCCCCCCAGGGGCCTTCAGAATGAATGACACCACCAGCTTTCCTAGTTCTCCAGCGTACAGAGGCAAATGATGAGGCTTCCCGCACGGTTTATCCATAACCATGGGAGCCAATCCCTATAACAAATTTCCTCTTGTATGTACCTCTATATATCCTATTGGTTCTGTTTCTCTGGAGAACCCTAAGACACATGGAAAAAGTACAGAATAAGCCTGACAATCTCTAATGTTTAATGGCCAAAGTGAGTTGACAAAGGACACTGAGAGAGAGTACCAGGAGGGGTTAGTGAAAAACCAAGACAGTGTGTAGATTAGAGCGAGCCCTCAGACAGGGAGGACCCATGGAGGATGGCCTCCTTTCCCCGACAAGCAGTTGTCCTGACAATGGTAGCAGGGATCATAGTATCCAAAGAGCTGATTCTTCATGTTCCCCAAGATGCCACTCTTCCTGGCTGATGGCATCAGTGAAACCTCTTCCAGACGCAACTTGCCCAGACATAGCGCAGCCTCAATGCGCTCGTCCTGAGTGTACCTCCTGCAGGTGCAGCTCCCCTGGAGCACAGCAGGTGTGGCTCTCAGGCCTGACTCACACAGGTAGCCATTAAGAGCGCATAGCATGCCTTCAGCTCCTTTGCTTACAGATGAGCCTGGCATTCAGGATGTCTGGACATTAACTCCATGAGTCACATTCTGACTGTGGGACCTTCCTGCATATATACAAGCCACACCTATGGGGTCTAAAAGAAAGAAAAAAAGAAAAGACCTCCAATTCTTCAGAAGCTCTTTCTCCCCCTGATATTCCACCATCATCAAGCTTCCAAGAAAGTCCACTGATGCTCCACTTGTAGCTAAAGCTTAGAGTCTCAGTGCTAAAAGACATCCTAAAGGTTCCTGAATCCAGGTGACATCTAACTTCCACATTCTTAAGAATCCACTCAGCCTTGCCTTGCATCCCTCCAGGGATGGGAAACGTACTACCAACAAAGTTATCAATCACGCTCTCAGACAACTCAACCCCTAAGAAAGGTCTTCCCCATGAGTCATAAACGACACCACCTCCATCGCAGCCCCAAACACAGTGAGCGGGTCACCTACCTGTGGGCACCGCTGGGTCCAGCATCGGTTTCTCCCATGTGTTAATCTGCTCCCAGGTAAACCCATTGGTCCCCAGGGCCACGCTATAACCACAGTTGCTGTAGTGCTCATCAAAGGAACAGCCGCCTGCAGACAGAAGAGAGATGGGTAAATACAACCTCGTGCCTGGGCCTTGGTTCGTTACCCATGTCTCATCAGCTCTTCATTTACAGCTTTGAATTTTAAACTCTGAAGAAGAAAAAAAAAACCAAGGCAATCAAGTTGGATTTTTATATTTGTGTTGGTGCTCCCAGGAAAGGCGCTGGCATCTGCAGGCCCCCCTATTTAAAAAAGTTAATAAGGCCAGTTACATTGATTTCAATCTTCCTTCCCGAGAAAGTAAACAGCAGCGTCTCATTCTAAGTAAGAAAAATGAATGCCATGGCATGCCTCCGTAATTGCTTCCTGCAACATGGAGGTGCGCTCCCAGGCAGTGGGGAGCACTCGCGCCCGAGCCTGCCACAACAAGACACACACTCAGCCTTGTCAGCTGGGGCCAGAGGCTGTGGTCCTCCCTGGAGCCAGCTTCTTCACCTGTGACGTGGAGGGCACGACGCACCTAACAGCACTATCTGGAGGGGTAGATGGAGCAGCACGTGAAAACTGCCTGGCACGGAGTAAGTTCTCAAAAGCCACCTCCTCTCCCTCTAAGAGCAATTTGTGAGAAACCATTTGCACGAAGTAAAAATCAAATTTGTGAAGAATTCGACAGTCGTGCACCTGGCAGATCATCACGTCAATGCTGACTGTGTTTAAAGCTTCTCCCTTTGAAGTCCAAGCTACCCACCATTTTTACAATGAGCTGTGGCAATTGGGTTCTGACAGGAATTTAGTGAGCATACGCTGTGGGCTATGTGCCCCTCCAGGGAGCGCTGACAATATCCCACACAAACAAGCCCACGACAACCTGGAGGGGAGAACGGATCTGGGCTGCGAGAGACGCAGCATGCCCGTGGGTGCAGGGCAGGAAGAAGGGCATTCCAGGTGAGCCGACAGCACACTGATGCGGGAAGCAATGTCTGGCATGAGCTGTGCAGCAACCTCCTGACTGGCCTCCCAGACCCCAGTGTGCCCCCTCTATTCCCCCCCGCGCGCGCGCACACACACACACACACACACACACACATGTCTGCCTTTTCCTCCGCCCCTTTCTTATCGCCTCATGCTCAGGTCTCCTCACATCACCATCCTCCCACCGTAAACACCCACTGGGTGTTGTCACACAGAAACCAGTCCCCGCAAGCCCCACCTGGATCTACAGCCTCCTGTCACATCATCATCTTCCTCAGTGGCCAAGGACAAAATCCATCCTCCACACCCCACTCCAGGGACTGCACAGGGGTGGTGGAATTCCCGTCGATGGGTTCAATACAGAATATGGTCATAACACGGCTAACGAAGACCTGTGCTGTCTAGCTTTCTCCACCTTCCCTTCCTGCCGCATGTGGGACCCCAGAAGAACCAGCCTTTAGCCCCATCCCACCCCCAGGGAGGCTCGGGCTAGGCGAAGGAGGGATGGACCTATGTTGATAGAACAGGGGTTGGGAAGTGAGCTGAGTATACATTACATTGCCCTAAAAAGAAATTGAGCGTGCGGTATGGACTGTACACTATACACAGTGGGGTGTTTTCTGCAGACAGCTCGAGAGAGAAGGAAAAGAGACAGGGAGAGAAGGAAAAGAAATGGCGAGAGAGGTCCAAGAAAATCTATGCAAGGCAGAAACCTACAGAAGGTAATGGCCGGTGAGAAATTTCCTGTAGTGGGAAGTGACTGATGCATTCATAGGAACTAAAATATCTGTTTGCTCTCATGTATTCATTCAATAATCTAACAATTATTTCACTGAGCACTAAGCATTGACCCAGCAGAGTTGCTTACACAGGAGGCACATGCTGGTCGCTATTTAGTCAGACAGACCAACAGGAAACCAGGAAACTAACAAGGAATGACACATTTCCTCACGTGCTAGGATGGCTGCACTTGGTGGTGAGAGGACTGCTAAGTTGGAATGGTCCAGGAGGCCTTTCTGACCTACAAACAGTTTCCTGTCTTATGCCGTAATGTCCCTCTACTACACCCAACTCCTCAGTGACAGCTGGCTGCACATGACAGCCACGTGTCACTGGTGCTTTGGGGAACTGAGGGAAGAAGGGCAATGACCAGCATGGACTGGTCAAGGAGTGACTATGGAAGGCTCAGGAGACAAAAGGAAAGGTTAGGAGCAGGTGGGACAGAGGAGACTTTGTCCCAGATGTAGTGAAGGGTGACCTTTGAAAGGCGAAGAGAGAGGCAGTCAACCAGCTTCCTTTAGACCAGGGGTGGCCAACCTTTTCGCTTCCCTGGGCCACACTGGAAGAAGTAGAATTGTCTTGGGCCACACATAAAATACACTAACACTAATGATAGCTGATGAGCTAAAAAACAAAAAACAAAAACAAAACACCTCATAATATGTTAAGAAAGTTTATGAATTTGTGTTGGGCCATGGGGGGCCATGGGTTGGACAAGCATGCTTTAGACAGTAAAGTGGAAACACTTCTGAAATATACTAGTGGCTTAATAAACATTTGTTGAATGAATCCAGCATAAATGTTAATGGGAGGCCTGACACAGACCAAGCCACACTCGACTAACCGTGAGCCCACACCAATTCCCCAGTTCAACTTGCTCTTCCAAGTTTCATACTTGCTACTTCTACCTAGAAAGTCCTTCCTCACATTGCCTGTCTGACAAAGCCCCGATGATACTCCCAAAAATCACTTCTACAAACCTCTGACCAGAACAACACAGTCAATGCCCCAGATATGAAAACACAACAGGCTGCACTTAAATTTTTTTTAAATGGCGGCAGCAGCACTTCAGTGGCTCTAAGAGGGTCAACCTCGTTTCCCTAAATTGCCATCACCTCACTGGAGCCCAGGCTGTGGGAGACAAATGAATTAGGTTAACGACATTGACAAGAGAACCTGATATGCTGGGAGCAATAAGCAAGGGGAGCCTGCAGCATATCAACTGTCCACTGGAAAAGCTGACTGAGACTCCTAAGCGGAGATCAGCCTCCAGGTCTAGGGACAGAAAATGTGGCCAAGACTATGCTGTGTGGACAGCAAACTGCTGGGGTCTTCTCTCCTGTGCACACAAGAACAGCATGTTTCCAGGCCACCTTGCATCTGGGCAGGCCATGTGATAAACCCTGGAAATATGTACCAACGTGATAGCCACCACTTGCAGGGCTAACCCATAACAACAATCCCTTATGAGCAGCCCTTCTCACTTGCCCAGCCTGTGAGGGCCTTCAAAGCTGTAGTTGAAGGTGGTCGCATCAAAGGAAGAAAGATGTCTAGATCCCTGAGACACTCATTGAAGGACAGCCACTCTGAGAGTCACCTGATCAGGAATACTACCATTCAACTTTTCAGGAGCAAAATATCAACGTATCCTGTTTTACACCACTGACATCTTAGGGGTTAGTTGTTACCATAGTGGAGCTTGCATGCTCTGACTAATACAAGAAACCAGTTCTCTTGAGCATATTTGCTCCACGCCAGACACACTGTATATACCATCTTATTTGCTCTCACTTAATTCTCACAGCTCTGTGAAATAGATTTCTATGCCTACTTTAAATACAAGGCCATTGGTGTGTTGAAGAGTTAAGTGGCCTGTTCAGGTCACACAGAAGGAAGCACTGGAGCCAGGTTTAAATCCATTGCACCCTAACCACAGAACCCATGGTTTTTCTAATAGACCAGAGAGAGAATGTACCCTCCCCAAACCAAGGACCAAGCCTTCCATTCATAAGGTCAAAAGAGGAGGAGCAGAAAGATAAAGAGTTGCCCAGGTGGTTGGGTCTCTCCCATTTGAATCCATTCCCTCACTTATTCTAGAAATACTTAACAAATATCTTTTGCATGGGCTCTGTGCAGGGTTGCAGAATCGACAGATGTGATTCTTACTTTCATAGAGTTTGCAGAGCATAGGGAAAGGCATCCACACAAAGATACACTTAAGACACAAGGCAAAAAGTATTTTCCTAGAGGTGTGTTGAAGCTCAAAGATTATTGATGAATCTTAGTTAATGGTCTAATTAAACCAGTTCCCTGCCTTCTTGTAGACAAGATTTAGGAAGGCTCACAGTTACACCTCTGGGCAGCTGAGCTTATAAATCCCAAGGAAAGTCACATTAACAATTGTCCTAGCTCACAGGATCAGATGCCCACTGTTCACCTCCCTACCTCAGGCCAATGGTGGACGGCCTGCTTGGCTGCCCCTGGGGGACGAGCTGATAGGTCCTGGCCCTCTATGGCAGGGGTGGCCAACAAGTCGATCTCGGTCAACCTGTCGATCGTGAGGCCAATTTTGGTCGATCGTCGATCGCTCGCAATGTCTGGGATGGAATTCCGCGTACCATGGACTTTGAAGCAATTGTAGAAGACAAAACTTTCTAGCAATAGTTTAATGCATTCTGGGAATTTGCCAAGGTCATAAATTCCTAGAATTCTGACAGCCTGACACTGTGAGCTCCGCCCACTCAGACAATACATTTTGACTTATGTGTTACACTTGTCACCGGACGCAACTTGTGAACGCAACAGTTACGACTCGACTCATCGAAGAACACAGTCAGTTAGCTTGAATATTTGGTAGTGTCATACGGTAGCTTCTTTTCTTTTGTATTAACAATATTATTATCAATCAATATTATTTATCCTCGGTGACCACGTTGAGTTTCAATTTTTCTTCTGTTTAAAATGTAAGTACCTTTTCTTTGTTTAAAATTAAATGGCTTTTCTTACCTATCTATTTACTTGATAAGTGAGCATTCTCGGCAACAGATCTCTAAACTGCGGTCATTACACTGAGAGAAAAATAAGGGACAGTATTACAAATATATTAGGAATAACAATAATTCTATTTAAATTAAGAAGTCAGTATTGTAAACCGTAATAAATATATTGTAACTTTAACATACTT
>PVKE010051091.1:0-10746 GCA_004027555.1 Craseonycteris thonglongyai
ACTAGCCGCATGTATTGCAGACCTTGTTCAGGGGAAAGCAGAAGAACTAGAGTTAGAAATTTTGAACCTTAAGAACGATATTTTGCTAAAATCCTTAATATCAGAGGACTTATGGAACATAGTCGACAAAGAAAGGTTCCCATTTTTAAAAAAAGCGGCATATAAAATCAAATCGTTTTTCGGGTCAACGTGTTTATGCGAATCTTTGTTTTCAAACATGAATTTAATAAAATCACGATATAGATCTCGACCTACCTATGAGCATCTTAATAATTGTTTGCTAACAGGGTTGTCGTCATACTCTCCTAATTACGAGGCACTGGCCAATGAAATGCAATGCCAAAGATCACACTGACAGATTGTTTTTTTTTATGTTTTCTTTTATGTTTTTTTAAATGACTTTATTATACGTGTGTTTTTTATTTACTTTGTATTACGTTTTGTATGTTTCTTTGTGTGTATATAATTTGTACAATAAATTATTTTAAAATTATTTTTGTTTATTATTTTTTATTCTTGTACAATAAATATCCTTAGAAATAGCTGGTGCCCGCCGCCCTACTGATATTTTAGAATGTGTCCTAGGGTATAAAAAGGTTGGGAACCCCTGCCCTAAGGAGACTTATAACAAGCCACAGGCAGCCTGTGCTTTTGCAGACTCCCTCTGTGGGAAGGTGTGCTCCGGAGAATGGGGGCTAGCGCCCTTGGGCACACTTGCAACTCATGTAGGTGTACTATAGTCTTACTTGGCACATGAACCCATAAGTTGTTCTTGAGCTTGAATTTTTGGAAAATTATATGATAAAGAAGCAGTCTGAATTTAGTCAAGGGAATGTGATACCAACGCGTTATGGTAAATATTCTCATGAAGTAGAGGTTCATTAGCAAACTGCCCATAGGCCAACTCCAACCATAGGCTTGTCTGTGTACTGTCTTTGAGGCTTTCACACTACAATGGCAAAACTGAAGAGGCAGGCCACATAGCCAACCGAGTCGAATATATTTAGTATCTGGCCCTTTGAGGAGAAGTTTTCAATACCTGAACTAGATGATCTGTATAAATGTTACATCATGTTTAAGTGGAGCTAAAAACAAAGGTTAAAAGATTAGTTTTCATTATTGGTCTATTTAAGTCCCAGGTACAACATTCACATTTTTGTCATAATTGATTTTTTAAAGTTGCACAACTCTGAGATGAGCATTTCTATAAAAATTTAATTATTCAGCCTCAAGTTCATCTAATATGAATTCTTAACTGGTGGTTTTGCTCCCAAACACTGAAAGTACTAATCCTTGGTCAGGGTTGTTCATTATTTTCATTTAATTGTGAAGAATACCCTTGCCTGGAGTCCGTCCAGCTCATCACATGCGCTGTAGTGAGCCCTCCAGCTCCACCATCTGCTTCCAGTCTCAGCTACCATGTATTACAGAATTGAATCTAAGATCTCTTCCAGCCCTGATCTCCCTCCTGGCTTGTGTTTCTACCTGTGTTCTGGACAGCTGTTTCTGATTTTTTTCCAAGGAGCCCTGAAATTCACCTGTCAGAAACGCAGGGCAGTCCAAACACAGAATGAATGCACAGCACCGAGAGTGAACCTAATGTAAACTATGGGCTTTGGGTGCCAGTGATCTGTCAGTGTGGGTTCACTGGTTGTTATAAGTGGATGGCTAGTGGGCAGCTGTTGATGGGCAGGCTGTGCATGTGGGGATGGTGCATAGGAAATCAGTACCTCTCAATACCTGCCCACCTTCCTCTAGGTTCAACAAGAGGCACCATCATCTCCCAAAGGCCTCTAAAGTTATTCAAGCTACACCTACCTACCTCATCAGTTACTAAGTCCTATTAATTTCCTTATGTATTTCCACTTCCAGTCCTGCCTCTCGCCACTGTGGCGGTTACCCTTGTGCTGCCACAGTCCTGTGCGAGACACCAGCCTGCAGCCCATCACTCGCCATGTCCTATGCCCATTGTCTAAACTCACAAGCCCACCAGCTTTGTCACCCACCCCCAACCCTGTCTCTGCCACTGCTGGGTTCCTGACAGTTTGCTGTGGCCTAAACGGATCCTCAAATCATCAGTTTCCATTGTTTGTATTAGCAATACGCGCAGAGCAGCTTCGCCCCGTCTGTGACTTGTAGTCCAACCCCAGTACCCACTGGTGGGAGAGATCAGGTGTGGAGCGACCATGACTGGATAACGATGTCTGCCTAACAAGGTAAGGCTGCAAAAGGGCCTGTTTATCCTCGACTATACTGAGTATCTCGTTGAGACACATTCTTCAGGCCTTTGTCTTCCTTATCCTCTGTGCCCTTTCTTGCTTTCTTCCTTGTAGAACTCTTCACTTAAGGACCCAGATCAAATGCCCTTTTTGATAAAGCCTTTCCTAACTCCAAGCAGGACACAAAAGAATTAAAGCCACCCTAGAGTCACGCAACTCTGTGGAAAGGTCTACGACTTCTGCATCAAGGACATGCTTAGCAGGACTCCAGCATTTGGGGATCCCTGAAGACTGGCTCCATGCTCTATACAGGGCATGGGAACCAGCAACGTGCAGGCGGCAGCCCAACTAAAGAGGCATAGCTGCTAACTCAGGCTCTGCCTCACTATCCAACTGTGTGATCTGGGCTACACTTGAGCCTACTTGCTTGTCTGCAAAATGGGAAGAATACCAACATGATACAGTTATGAGAATTAAGACTGTATTTGAAGTATCCAGCTCTCTTGCAAGTACATCTATAGCTTCATATAAAGCACTCTTAAGACTGTTCTCACCACACTGCCAGGTGGCCTCAGTTTCTCCATGTAACTGAGCAACATGTTTACAACATGTTTACACTTCTATCACATTATAGTGTATCTGTTCACTGGTAATTTTCCCTTTTAAGATGTAACTTAACTTTGAGGGTTGGGGCTGTTTTGTTCATTTATGTAGCCTCAAGACCTAGTGCTTCACAAATGCATGACGAATTACTTAGAAATACAAGAGTGGGGAAGCTGGGATGGCTCAGCGGGTTAAGCACTCACTTTGCAGCCCTGGAGCCCAAGGATCGAATCCCGGCCCCGGCCCATGTGGACCCATAGGCTGAACTGGGGTGTGCCCCCAGTTCAGTTCTTGCCGGGGCCTATGTGGGAGGCTCCTGGCCCAGTTCCTGCCCTGAGCAGCCCCGCACCCACCTGTGGAGTGAAACTATATGGAAAACTAATGCTGTCAACTATGAAGACTGCTTTGGGCCCGCCCTCTTCTCTCTGTCTCTCTGTCAAAAACAAACAAACAAAACACAATAAAAATAGATAGATAGATGATAGATAGATAGATAGATAGATAAAAGAAACACAAGAAGGGAAGCCAGGATGACTCAATGGGTTAAGCGCTTATCTTGCAGCCCCAGGGTCCGAGGATGGAGTCCTGGCCCCGGCCCATGTGGACCCACATGCTGAACTGGGACGTGGCCTTCAGTTCAGTTCTCACTGGGGCAAGCTTTTCATGTGGGAGGCCCCCAGTGGCCCCCACCCAGCTCAAGGGGGCATATCTCCCATGTGGGAGGCCCCCAGCCCAGTTCCCACCCTGTGCGGCCCCCGCCCACTTTTGTGGAATGAAACTGTGTATGTCGAAAACTGATGACGTACAACTATGCTCTGGGCCCTCCCCCTTCTCTCTGTCTCTCTGTCAAAAAATAAAATAAAATCTTCAAAGAAAAAAGAAATATAAAAATATAGGCTTGTAATAAAAAGGAAAGACAAAAATGCAGAAGAAAATAAAGGAGAAACATGATTACTGAGGTCCACAAAGAAGCAAAGGCATGCAAAATGGAATTTAATGTTCTTAGAGAATAATATTTTGTGAGATGCCTTAGTTCATTTTATGGTGGGGGGAGGGAACCCTTGCATCTTTTAACAGTACTTTTCAAGTTGCTATGGCATCCTGGGCAATCACCTCAGCCCCCTAAATATAATCCCTGCAGATTCATACACAGTAGAAAAATCCCCAAGGGCCCCACTGTCTTGTAGACAATGCTGTATATATATTAGTCTAAGAAATTAGTGTACTTAAGTTCTCAGAAACTATAATTGTTCTGCAGTGAATAGATTAGATCCCTTTTATCTAATAAGTGGACAAAAATAAACTCAGTTTCATTTGCATTCAAGAGGATAAGACATTATTATGAACTACATAATATGTACAAGAAAGTTCAGAAATGAGTTCGGTTAATTTTTTTGGTATTCATCAAAATGATCAGAACTACAGGAATAAAAACAGATTAAAGCTGCTCTCCCACATAAAATCAGAACAAGGTTTTCAAGCAATTATTAAATTACTTCATTTGCTTGAGCAAAACATCAGCTTTCTTGGAAGTCAGGCCAAGCATTATGTAAAGATTAGTTCCAACTCTAGTTTGTAATCAAAATAAACAGATTATTAAAGCTACTCTTATTGAAAAAAAATTAGTACAGGAATTGTGCAAACAATTAGTAGAGGAATGGCTTGTAGTAACATGGCAACCCTGCTCAATGTGATATAAACGAGCCCAGTGGAAGCTTTTATGGAACACAAAATTGTTTTTTGTCAGGCATTGATTATCAGCGTGCTTAGCACTGAAATATGTAAATGATTTCAGGGTCTACCATGTGCATTCAGTAAGGAGGTAAACTCCCGGCTTTCCTTGGCTCCACCCTCCATTTTGGTTTCATCTCAGGCACCTAGTTTGCAGAACTGGTATGGCTCTATTGCCATGAGGACACCAGGACGAGAGACGAAAAATCACCCTCCATCCATGGGGATGCTCTAGTTTCACCAAAGGGCAGGAGTTGAGGGAACACTTCCCAGCCTGTGGGTCCTGGACCATGGCATGAGGGCAAGGGGTCCAAAGATACATCTGGCACTGAGAATTGTCTGAACTGGTATAGATGAAAAATACCAATAGGCAAATAAAGACTGTAAACATTTTTTACCTCATAAAGGTGTTCTTCTAAGGAAAAGCGAAGGAGAAGAAGGTCACAATAAGGAGAGTTGCTCCATCACAAATATCAAGGGTAAAGCTTTGAGGCCAATCCTACCAGTTCTACAGAGCTTGAGAAATCTCTGCATCAAAAACTCAGTCATGGGGAAGCCGGGATGGTTCAGTAGGTTA
Source organism: Craseonycteris thonglongyai (assembly GCA_004027555.1). Taxonomy (NCBI): domain Eukaryota; kingdom Metazoa; phylum Chordata; class Mammalia; order Chiroptera; family Craseonycteridae; genus Craseonycteris; species Craseonycteris thonglongyai. The sequence goes on from PVKE010051091.1 coordinate 5,131, forward strand.
AGCGCTCACTTTGCAGCCGCAGGGACCAAGGATCGAATCCCGGCCCCAGCCCATGCGGACCCATATGCTGAACTGGGGAGTGCCCCCAGTTCAGTTCTCACCAGGGTGAGACCCCGGCCCAGTTCCTGCCCTGTGCAGCCCCACTCCCACCTGTGGAATGAAACTATGTGGAAAGACCAATGGTGTGCAACTATGGAGACTGTTCTGGGCCCTCCTCCTTCTCTGTCTCTGTATCTCTCTCTCTCTGTCAAAAACAATAAAAAAATAAATCTTTAAGAAAAACAAACAAACAAACAAAAAACTTCAGTCTTCTTTACCGGAAACATATTCAACATTTACAGACCCACAGGTTGCTCCCAGCTGTAGGCTCCGCACCTGAGGGCACACATCTGTCTGGAGCACCTGTCTGGTGGGAAATGAGGAGGAACAAATCCCACCACTCACACCACTTGGCTCCATGGGTCAGTCAGTGATTACTCTGGTTTTAAAATTAACTTGACAAGTATCCATTCAAACTCTAGAGAAACATCTAAAAGAAAACGAAAAGGAAGAAAGCAGCAATTGTCACACTATCTCCAGCTTGCCCTACTTTATGACAACCTAACATATTGTGCTGGGAGGAACAGATGAGCTATAACAAGGTTTGCCCCAAAAGCTAAAACAAATTTACTGACATTTAAAGAGCAATACTCACCCTCAGTTTATCTACAGGGGAAAGAAATTCATACAGTGGTGTTTTGGTATGCAGGGACAAAATTAGTTTTGCAATAACAGATGAGAAAGAACATCCTCTAGGGCAAAGGTCTCCTCCTTGCCCACAGCCTGGGCTGCAGCAGGAGCAGGGTGTTTTGGAATCTCCCAGCGGGGGCTTGATTTGCTGCTCAGAACATGTAGGTTCTGATATCAGGCATATGTGAAGTGATAGATAGGCCTTATTTAAAAAGCATGACATTATTTCTTAGCACGATTTTCAGTTGCTAAATATAGGCTCTGCAACAGCACTGCTGATGAAATCACCCAGGAGACATGTTTAAAGAGAAGCAAAACAAAATAGATTTCTGATGTGTCCACAGCAGGCCAACTGTTGAGGATGAACTCATTTCAACTTGTGAAGACAAAAATGAACGCTGTTCAATTAACTGAATCCTAAATCCTCTTCTATTATCAAATGGGATACAAATGAGTGAGTCGTTGGGACTCAGAACAAAAAATCCACAAAAACATTGCAAATCTCTCCGTTAGCCCCAGCCCAGAGCCCCTCACCCACACCCAGAGCCTTTTCAGAGGGCAGTTTTAACCAGTCACTGAACTGCTGCAAGGCTCGCTTGGCATCCTTTCCCATTTCTTGGTCAGATGCTCAGAGCTGAGAAGATAAGCTGATAAGCATGAATGAAGAGCAGGGGCCTGGGCTAATCTACTCTGTATTCACACAGGTGCCCAGAGGACCAGTGGCTCACATAAGCTCTGGGAACCAAACCTGATGGCTCAGTGCCACTTGCTGAAGCCGAGGAACGGAGGTCTCCATGACCTCTCCTAGGGCCCTTCCTTGGTGAAGGCTTTCACCTGACAGCCAGGGCAGTGCATCTCAGCCTTGGCTATGCTGTGGAACTGCCTGAGCAGCTATAAAAAGTCTTGATGCAAGGTCCCAGCCCCAGACACTCTGAGGTAGTCGAGGGTGTGGCCTGATCACCATGATACTTCAAAGCTCTATAATTGATTCTCATGTGCAAACATGGTTGAGAACCAGACCAGTTCTACTCTGGCTTTGGGGAACCCAACTCATCACCGGCATATAGACTCAAGAAAGGCTTGATGGGTGGTACAATCCCCAAAGCAACAGCATCAGCATCCCCTGGGAGGGTTGAGAAAGGTTTCAAGGGCTTTTTAAGAGGTTCAATTGACTGGCTTTGGAGATGAGGGTGTCAGAGGAGCTGAATGATGACACAGTTTTCTAGCTTGGCTGGATAGGTGACACTGACACCTCAACGAGACAGGCAGTCCAGAAGAATGAGCAGGTTGGAGAGGAAAGATGATTTATTTTTAACATTTTGGGGTGGAGATTTCTGTGGATTTTTTCTTAAGATTTATTTTATTGTTTTTTGACAGACAGAGACAGACAGAGAAGGGAGAGGGCCCAAAGCAGTCTCTACAGTTGTATGTCATCAGTTTCTGATGTGGTTTCATTTTACACAGGTGGGCAGGGGTCGCACAGGGCTAGAACTGGGCTGGGGGCCTCCCATATGGGAGGCATGCCCCCTTGAGCCAAGGGCTGAACTGGGGGGGGCAAGAACTGAATTGGGGGCCTCCCTCATGGGAAGCACACCCCAGTTCAGCATATGGGTCAACACAGATCAGGGCCAGGATTCGATTTTTGCTCCCTGGGGCTGCAAAGTGAGCACTTAACCCGCTAAGCCATCTCGGCTTCCCCTTCTGTGGAATTCTGATGGTGACATATGAGAGCAAGTTTGCTGGGCTGAGGACCTGGGCAATCAAGGTGAGTCAGAGACCTGGGAGCCATTGGGATAGAAGAGATCACTAGTCATGGGTCTAGAAAAGGTCCCCTGGAGACCAAAATACAGACAAAATGTGAAGGAAACAAGCCAAGAACAAACTGTGGGAAATGACATCATTTAAGGAGTGGACAGAAAAAGACAACTCAGCAAATGAGACAAAGGAAAAAATGGCCAGAAAGGTTAGAACAGAAGCTGGTGACCGTGGTGTCATGGAAGTTACAAGAGGGGAGGACTGTGTCTCAGTTCACTTTGTGTCCTCAGGGCCTAGCACATAGTCAACATCAATGAAAATGTGTTCAATCAGTGAGTTGATGAGGGTTTTTAAAGATTTATTTTTATTGTTTTTGACAGAGAGAGTGATACAGAGACAGAGACAGAGGGAAGGGGGAGGGCCCAGAACAGTCTCCATAGTTGCACATTATTGGTTTTTCCACATGGTTTCATTCCACAGGTGGGAGTGGGCTGCACCAGGCAGGAACTGGAGAACCGAACTGGGGGCACTCCCCAGTTCAGCATATGGGTCTGCACGGGCCGGGATTTGATCCTCGGTCCCTGGGGCAGCAAAGTGAGCACTTAACCCACTGAGCCATCCCGGCTTCCCCATGATGAGGGTTTTTAAGAAGGAAGTGGTGGTCAACTCTAGCTAAAACTGCAGAGTATAAGGTTAAGAACAGAAATGCTTGGTTGTGGTGGCTAAGGGGTAGAGATTTTGGTGAGAGCAATTTCAGAGGAAAATGTTGGAAGAGAGATGGTTAATAAATCATATGTGACAGTTAATGCATTCTAACCTTGGCACTGCTAGAGTATATGAGGCGTGTCTGTGTCCGTGGTTACTACTGGAGGGCATGTGGTATCTTCATGGCTGCTGGGTTGTCCCTGTTTTCTATTAATAACTGCATCATGTTAGAGAATTTTTAAAAGTTTACTCATATCTGTGCTCTACCAACTCAATAACTGCAACACATGAAAATGAAACAGAACATGTGGAACTCAGGCAAGGGGTCTTTTCACAGCTAAGGTGGCTTTGGCTGCATTGGGCATGAGGTAACATAAAAGGGATATGACGATTTGGGAGTGAAGGACGTGGAAAGCAAGAATTGTGCTCCACAGTTCCGATCATAGGGCGCTCCAGGCACATGTGTGTCTATGCAATGACAGGGCTTGCCACATGGAGGTGCCAATTACATGTACACATTCACTCAGGAACTGCTTCTTCCTCTTCCCCTGTGATCCCTACTCTCCCTGAGCTCCTAGAACAAACAGGTGTACCTGAAACATTTGGTTTTACCTGATGAGGAGGAGTCTGTCCTTTTCAGACGGATGGTCATCCAGCCATTGAGAGAAGCGTGCATGGGACCATTCTGCCCTCTGCAGGGTTGAAACACAATTAGAGAAGACAGCATGTATACACACACATTCTTTAATGAATAGCAACAAGTAATGGTTCAAAAACTGTTCTCAGCAAGGCCGGGATAGCTCAACAGGCTGAGCACTTGCCTTGCAACCATGAGGTCTAGGGATCAAATCCCAGTCCCAGTCACCGCAAACCCATATGCTAAACTGTGGCACAGATGTTAACCACCAGGATGGAGGCAAAGGTTCTAGCTTCCCACATAGGAGGTCCTCAGTTCAGCTCCTGAACCATGCAGCCCACATCTACCTGTGCAGAATGAAACCATGTCACAACTAATGATGTACAACTATGGAGACTGTTCTGGGCCCTTCTCATTCTTATCTATCTATCTATCTATCTATCTATCTCTATTTCACCTTCTCTCAAACAATAAAATATATCTTTAAAAAAAAAAAAAAAAAAAAAAGACTGTCATCAAGGATTCCCATGGTGAAATGACCTCAAATACCTGCCCTGCCCAAGGAAAGATGCACAGCCCTTGGGGCACCTTCCTAACTCCTAAGAAGCCTTCTGGGTTTGCTAATTGAAGGTCCATCAGCAAAGGAAACTGGGCCTCAATAAAAAAGCTTTATAAACATAAATTATTTTTGTCATTATTATTTAAAGAGATAATTCTGGATTCATCGGGTAACTCTTACACTACTGAGAAAGTAGGGGCAGGACAGTGGGAGTTTTCCTTCCTTAATGATTCACTGCTAAGACAGAAATCCATGACTACATAAGATAAAGAGAAGGCTAGCAATGCATTCAGTGAGTAGGGCTCTACAGTCATAGAGTTAAGAGAGATGGCTCATAAGAGGGTTGTGGTTCCACGTTACTACCTGGAAGGGGGATTTCAGCTCAGCAGGTGCTCTCGTGAACAAAAACTGAATAATGATGCTGAATGGAATAATGTCCCCCAGTGCAGGACTACTGGCCACGTGTTCACTTGTCTGGAAGAGCAGTGGTCTAAAAGAAGAAAACATAGAAGTTATCCCATGCTCGTCAACACTGAAAGAGGTAATTTGGTGGACAAATCATAATAGCATATCAAAATATAATAGCAAAAAAGTAGAGGAATGAATAATAGCATTATTTCTAGGCTGGCTAATTCTTAACTATTTCTTAATCCTGCAATCAGCCTGGAGACACACTCACATCCATACACACTGGCAGGCTGACCTGCCTTTTGGCTTCTTCCTTGACCCCCAAGTCACTGGCCTATGGATCTCACTTTGCTTCCCAGGTGACTCAGCAAAACCTCCTCATGTGATTAACAGGGTAAAATCAAAGAACACATAGAGTAAAGACTTCATCTAGATTCTTATCTTGGTCAAAACGTCCAGCTTTCATTTTAAATAAAATCCTTCTATGGGCTATAATCTAAACTGGGTAAATTTAAACATTTTCTACACAACTTTTCAAAGGGCAATTATGTCCTTATATTTACAAAATTATTTCTTTGCTAAATATTCCTTCAAAGATTTATGCCAGCCCCTTCTAAAACACTGCATGTCTGGGGGTCACCATTCCAGAGGAGTGTGCAGGCCAATGTACTCCATTACCAATCATATACCATCGTGCCAAAAGGCTGGCAACAATAATTAGAACCTCTTATTGACCTCTCCTTGGCTTTGGGCTCTGATGGGCAAGACTTGAATAGAGGCCAAGCTGTAGACTGAATCTCAAGACATAAGAAGGCAGCAACAT
>PVKE010051092.1:0-10745 GCA_004027555.1 Craseonycteris thonglongyai
CACACACACACACACACACACACACACACACACACACACACACACACACACACACACACACACACACACACTGTGCATGGAATGCTCTGTTCCTGTGGATGCTCAGCCTGTGCAGTCCAGCACAGCCATCTCGCCACAGCCTTTCCCTTCCAGAAGATTCCAATTACACAGCAGAGCACACACTTGGCCTATGTCAGCGCCATTGAATAAACGAATGAAAGAGCAAGTGATTGGAGTCCTAGACTTCTTAGTGACAATTGAGGGAACAGGAGGACAGGAACAGCATGGTGGCTGACCTGTCCCTTGGTATGCTGTGTACTTTCTAGGTCCTTATTCCATGTTTACTGAGCCCTCATCATATAAAAAAATATTGTGCTAGCCCTGGGCTTGAGGTCTGCTGATGAATTGAATCAGACCTAGTCTAGTAGCTTCCAAATAGCTCCAAGCAGACCTCCTCTCGGAGCCTAATTATTTATCCTATGCCTCAGATCACTGGATATTCTGTCCCTAAATAGACATTGGCTTGTCAATCATTAACCACTGTGTGCTAGGTAATGTGACAGACACTAGATGTAAGCCTTAAAGGACAATATTTCTGAAAAGACTTGTACTGTGTGATTTCTATACAAGGTCTGACAATTAAGTTCACAAAAATAGTGCTTACATAACTCATTGCTAAATATAGCTGTAGTAAACTTTAAAGTAAAGCTCTCCTTGTGAAGCTATGCAGCGGTGTCAGTGCTTAGTCAAACCTTCAAAGCAGTTTTGGAACTCTTTTTCTGGAATGGCCATCAGAGTTGTCACCCTTGATGTCCTGAATGTCATCAAAATGTCTTTCTTTCAATATTTCCCTTATCTGTGGGTAAAGAAAAAAGTCACTGGGGGCCAGATCAGGTGAGTAGGGAGGATGTTCCAATACAGTTATTTGCGTACTGGCTAAAAACTCCCTCACACAGTGCCGTGTGAGCTGATGCCCTGTCCCAATGCAAGAGCCATGAGTTGTTGGTAAAAGTTCCAGTGTTTTTTATCTCATTTATTCTTGCAGACTTTTCAGCACTTTCAAATAGTCAACTTGCTTGATTGTTCAATTGGTACAAATTCATAATGAACAATCCCTCAGATATGGAGAAAGGTTAGCAACATTGTTTGTACTCTTTTTTTAATTTTTTTTATAAGATTTATTTTATTGTTTTTGACAGAGAGAAGGGGGAGGGCCCAAAGCAGTCTCCATAGTTGTACATCATTAGTTTTCAACATAGTTTCAATCCACAGGTGGGCGTGGAGCCAGGCAGGGCAGGAGCCAGGGACCTCCAGCGTAGGAGGTGCACCCCTGTGAGCTGGGGGCCTCCCACATGGGAAGCACACTCTGGGAGGGGAGCCAAACAGGGGGTGGAAAGTATACCCCAGTTCAGCATATGGGTCTGCATAGGCTGGAGCTAGGACCAAGACTCTACCCTCGGACCCCAGGGCTGTAATGCGAGTACTCAACTCACTGAGCCATCCCGGCTTCCCCTGTTTTGACTCTTGATTTGAACTGAGGGAACTTTTTTGGTCATGAAGAATTGGCTGACTTCCATTGTGCACTTTGATGCTTTGTTTCAGGGTCATATCGGTACACCCGTGTTTCATCAGCAATAATAACATGGCCCAAAACATTGTCTTGCTTCTCCAAAAGGTCTTGTCAACCTCAATCTCTACATTCTTATAATGGCACACAAAATCACGCAACAACAATAATGAACACCACTCAGCAAGACACCGACACATGTGGACATGAACACAGCTGTGAGACTCTGATATACCAAGGTAAGGAAACCTTACCAAGTTATTTGTACAGTACTGTCAATGCAAGCACATGGTGGCAAGTTCACAAACTTAGTTGTCAAACCTTGTATGACATTCTGGAAAAAGAAAAACTATAGAGACAGGTGGTTGCCAGGGATTGGAGAGGAAGTGATAAATAAACAGAGCACAGAGAATTTTCATGGCAGTGAAAAAACTCTATATGATACACTAATGATAGATAGATGTCATCATACATTTGTCCAAACCTACAAAATGGACGCCACCAAGAATGATCCCTAATGTAAATTAGGGACTTGTGTGGTAATGATGTGTCAGCGTAGGTTCCTCAGTTGTTACAAATATCCCACTCTAGTGAAGGCTGTTCAGAATAGGGGAGGCTGTGCATGTGTAAGGAAATCTCTGTACCTTCCTCTCCATTTTGCTGCGAACCTAAAACTGTTCTTAAAAAAAATAAATAATAAGGTCTTAAAAAAAGACAATGCTTTTCTCTAAAGAGAACTTCTTGGTCAGGGGGAGATAAATAGTCACCTACGTTTCGTACAGTATAATTGCATATTTGCTTTCACGGCATGTTGTGTAAAATTCAATGATGCCTTGGAATTCAAACTTAATCCATCCCAGAACCCTGTTGGAGTTCCAAAGTGTTCAAGTTCCAAGATGAGTGGGCTTTCAGATAAAGCTACAGGCCGTATAGTCGATACACCCCAGGCAAACAACATGTTGGCGTTTGGATCCCAAAGCAGTGTTTGGATTCCAAGGCAAAGTTTGCTTGATTTTTGTTCAAATTTCAAGTTGTTTGAGTTTGGGGGCATTCGGATTCCAGGGTATCACTGTATAGGAAGAGTTTAAGGAAAGGATCATCCAGACTGTCCAGAGACAGCAAGTACAGCCTCATAGAGAATGTTTGAGTGGATTTGGAAATGAGCTTAATCAGGGGCATGGTGTGGCAAAGGGGAGTAATATGTAGGCAGATGGAATGGAATGTACAGAATCATGTTCTGCAAGCGATAAATAATTAAGTATTACTAGAGCTCACTGTTTTGGAGGGGGAGTCAGGAAAGAGGACGTGGGACAGAACAGCAGGAGCTCAATTATGAGCGATTCTAGAAGCCAAGCCAAATGGGACAGACAGATTGTGTCTTGTTAATGATGGAGAGGCTGTTGAAGGATGGCAAGTGGTAGGAAGATGGGATCAGACTTGTGGATTAAAAAGAACATTCAGTGAGATGTGTGGAAAACGGATGGAGTAGGAAGTGGTGGGGGGTAGTGGTGGTGGGAGGTAGCTAAGCAGGGGACAGTGAGGCCAAATGGAAGCCATTGCAGTGATCTGTGTAAGGGCCACAGGAGTCTTGCTTAAGGCAGAGGCCTTAAACAAGGACAGACAGGGAGAGATCTGAGAGCTACTTACAAACAGAAATCAACAGGCCTTGGTTACCAGTAGACGCCCTGGTGAGGGCGGGGGAGACCAGGATGACTGAGCAGATAGCAGTGCAAGTCACAAGTGCTAACAGCCAGTCCTGATTTCACCTGGGCCTTTCTCCCCTGAGTCCTCTTACAGGACAGTAAATAAATTCCCTGCAACCTCAAGTTCTCCCTGGAAACCTACCTCCTCCTGGTTTGAAGGGAAGCTGGCCCTTACCCACAATCACTACTCCACCAACATTGTCTCTTGACACCCATTCTCTCATCCCCTGCTAGCACCCAGACAAGCAGCCCTGACCAACCTGGAGTTTCCCAGGTCTGCTTCCAAACTCTACTTTGTCCTCATACGAGCATTGCTCCTTGGAAACGCACACCCTTCACTATACCTGTCTTTGTAGCTTGCATCTGCCTGCTTCGTGCAAGGCCTTAGCGCCTGGCTCAAGGGCTTCCCCACTGCCCTGAGGCCTGGTGTCATCCTGACTTCTTGTCTATAAGGGCATCTCTCCCGTAGTCTAACTTTCTTCAGCCGCTCACACTGGTGGTCAGACAATGGCGTGTGAAATGACTTTGTCCCTGAAATGATTTCACCTCTGAATACTTTATCTCCAACCTCCCCACTCCAACCACAGGTTCTTATTCTCCCAGTTCTTGAACATTTTCACTCCGAGTACCTAGGCTCTGGTTTTTTACTAAGACCTATGGCCATTTTGCTTCTCTGTTTTCAGCCATCTATCAACGCTCTCTGTTTGGACATTGTGGCATTGCAGGACAAGAGAACACTCATCAACCCTATCCAGAACATTCTCTGAGAGTCAGAGAATGTCCAGGCTTCCTTGTTCCTTTTTTTCAAAATGCAAACACCTGTATCAATGTACACTTGGAAAAGGAAGTGCAGAGGTTAAAGGGTGTCCCAGGAACAGCGTGATGAAACCAGTAGTAAGAACTTGCAGATCTGAAGAAAAGGTTGGCACAGGAAGGCTCAAGGTATAGGCTGGATGAAAGGCAAAGAGCTTTTTGATTCTCCTAGGGCTGAAATGCCAGCAACAGATGTGATCAGGGGCTCTGTCTCGGAAATAAAGCAATCCAAATGAGGACAGGCCTTCCCAGGAGCAAGTGACAGTGGCCATGTTGCTGCCTCCAATGAGGCTTCCTTTGGCTCCTGCCAACTATGGAGGACATTTAGTACCTAAAACTCCTGCCAAATATCACACTCATGGGCTGGCCCAGTTTCACTGATGCCCTTCTCCAGGGGCCCCACTGTCAGTTTCATTCCTTGTCACTGTCCCCAGCACAGTGCCTTGGCAGCTCTTTGCTCCTGTTGTCTCTTCTCCATGATTCCAGGCTTGCTGGGAGCTGCTGCCATTCCCCTCTCTCATCCCCTTCTATCTTCCTTCAGCCCCTCGGCCTCTCTGAGCTGTTCCTGCCATAGGAACTCTGAGTCTGCGATTCCTTCTGTGTGAGCTCCCTTCCCCGGGTCTCTGTGTGGCTGCCTCCACATCTTCATCCCGCTCTCAGCTCTAGCGTGCCTCCTGCAAGAAGCTTGCCATGGCTGCCCCAGCTGAGCATCCCCTCCCCGGGCTCACTACTGTATGGCCCTTTTATTTCTTTTATTGTTTTCAACAGACTGAAGGGGGAGGGCCCAAAGCAGTCTCCACAGCCTTGCATTAGTTTTTGATATAGTTTCAGTCTATAGGTGGGCGCAGGGCCACAAAGGGCAGAAACTGGGTTGTGGGCCTCCCACATGGGAAGCGCATCTCAGCAAGAACCAAACTGGGGGCACAGCTCAGCTCAGCATATGGGTCTGCATGGGCCAGGGCCAGGATTCAGTCCTTGAACCCTGGGGCTACAAGACTAGTGCTCAACCTGCTGAGCCATCACGGCATTCCTGCATTACCCTATTTTATCAAGGTAATTGCAGTTCCTATAATTATTTTCTTCATTTATAAATTTACACATTTATATGGCTCTTCCCTTAGTAGAATATTAGCTCCCTAATTGTGGGGTCTCTTGCTTGTTTGACACTATATTTCTAGTTCCTGGAGCAGTGCCTGGCATATGGCGGACTCTCCATAGCTATGTGTTAACTGGCCCAACCACTGACCCAATGACTAATCAGAGGTCTGGATGTATAGGCAAAGGCAGATGTGGTAATGAGAGCTATCATTGATCAAGGCGAGCCTTCACAGGCATGGTGCTAAGGGTTTGACATGTATTGTCTTAATTATTATTCCCATTTAACAGATAAAAAAGCTAAGGGTTGGGGAGGCTTAAAAAGAAAAGGAAAAAAAAATGCTCAAGAAGTACACCTGTCTTAGTATCCTACATTGCAGAGCAGGCCCAAACTTAGAACTCAGTCATCAAAGTCAAATGCTTTTAACTACGTACTTTAAGAAATCACCACCTTCAACATCCACTGTCAGAGGATCCAAGAAATACTGAGTAAGACAATAGCAAGTGTTGACAAGAATGTGGAGAAATTGGACCTCTTTTGCACCACTGATGAGAATATAAAATGGCACAGTCACAGGAAAAAAGTTTGGAAATTTCTGAAAAACTGAAACACGGTGTTACCATGTGAGCCAGCAATTCTGCTCCTTAATACATACAGAAACTAATTAAGAATATTCCTCAAAAACTGAAACATGGTGTTACCGCATGATCCAGCAATTCTGCTCCTTAGTACATATACAAGCTAACTGAGAACAGAAAAAATTGTACACAGATGTTCACAGGAGCATATTTATAATAGCCAAAAAGTAGAAACAGCCCAAATGTCCATCAAGTGATGAATGAACAAAATAAGACTTATCCACATAGTAGAGAAATGAAGTACTGAATCATGTTACAACATGGACAAACTTTCAAATCTTTATGGTAAGTAAAAGAGGCCAGACCAACAAAGGACACATGTTATATGATCCCATTAATATGAAATGTCCAGAATATGCAAATTCAGAGTGACAGAAAGTAAATTACTAGTTGCCAGAGGTTGGGGAGAGGGGACATGGAGAATGAGAATGGCTGGTAATAAGTATGGAGTTTCTTTTTTTAAAGATTTTATTTTACTGTTTTGGAGGGAAAGGGAAAGAGAGAGAGACAGAGAGACGGAGAGAAGCAGGGGGCGGGGGCAGAGCAGTCTCCATAGTTGTACATTATTAGCTTTTTAACATACTGTAGTTTTATTCCACACAGGCAGATGTGGAGTTGTACAGGGCGGAAATGAACTGGGAGCCTCCCCCATGGGAGGCAAGAACCTTTTCCACCGTCCTGGCTGTTACCAGCTGTGCGCCACAATTCAGTATGTGGGTTTGCATGGGCCGGGGCCAGAATTCGATCCCTAGACCTTGGGGTAATAACGCAAATGCTCAACCTGCTGAGCTATCTCAGCATCCAGGAGTTTCTTTTTTTCTTTGTTTTTTTGGGAGGAAGGGGGGCATTAAACCTGTATGTTCATGCTAGGTTTGATGAAGATTGTGGAGAGTCATGGGAAAACATGACAGTACAAAAAAGAGGTCGGAGCTAAGTGTAGTCCACTAGAAGGAGCCGCGAGGCCTGCGCATTTGGATGGCCCTCAGCCTCCCTCATACTTGAGGGTCTTATAACCTGCTTCAGCGGAAGGTCAGGAAATCCTTCCTGTACCTGCTGTTTCTCAGATTCCTTCCATTTGAAATATCCAGTAAGCCAAGTTGCCGTATATGGGGCAGCCTTAATATAGGAAAGGGGCATGAGGACTGTTTTTGCCAAAGGAACTAGGGGGTTGGATTCCAAACCCACTGCCTATGTGCCCCAAGACACAGACTCAGGCAGTCATTAATCAATGAGAGAGCAATCTCTCCAGAAAACCAGATTCTGTAGTTCAGCCCATGGAAAGAAAACATAGGTTGTGCTTCACAAGAATTAAAGACAAACCTGCCCATATTCTTACATCTAACAGAAGTTAAAGATAAATCTACATTGTTCTTTCATCCTCCTTTACTCCCATACCGGTGAATTTTCCATGAAAGCAGAAAACACATATAAACCTTAGCCCAGGGGATAGAGGGGATCTCTTTTCCACTAGCAATTAGAGACCGCCACTCTCTCTGAGAGATGGCTCTCCTTTTCTTACGTATTCTCTACTAAATAAACTTACTCTCACTTTAAACTCTATACTGGCTCACGTTTGAATTGCTTCCTATTTGAAGCCAAGAACACTCCTTTCCTGTAATAGCATGACCTGAACCCCATCACCATCTTTAGCACAGGGCCTCCACCTCTCACTTACAAACCTCTACAAACCCTGCTATGTCCCATGAAACCCTGTCCTCTCTGGCTTTCAGATTTTCTTTTCAGCTTTACCGTCCTCTGGAGTTTCTTTATAGGGAGATTAAAACATTCTGGATTTGCGGTAATAGTTGCACAACCTTGTGAATATGCTAAAAATCACTGAGCGATAACCTTTAAGTGATTTAAATGGGGAATTTTGTATTATGTAGACTATGTGTGGAAAAATAAAAGAGTTATTAGGCTTACCTGCCTGTGGATAGAGCAGTTTGGGGAGTATAAATACATCAAATGGTCACGTACGTAGTCAGGCAAGTGTTCCATCCAAAGTTGCAGAGACCTGGCTCTGAGCATCATCTAAAGAACAGTGCTCCACTTTTGAACAGGGGAAAAGGGCTGGTAAGTGCAAGGCAGCAAGACTGGGCACTAGGTAGGGTTCTAGAAAGGGAAGTTGGAAAGAGGGATCAGAGCAGAAGCCGAGTCATGTACATCAGCATGCATGGGAGAATTACTCAGGGCCCCGGGCCCTGCATTAGGGCAAGGGGCTGAGTCTTCCAAGACTTGGCCTCCGTTTGGCACAGCCCCACCTGTTTGGGGACATCCTTACTCAGAACTGGTCAAGCAGAACTTGAGGAGCCCAGCAAGGGAGGAAATCAGTGGCACAGCTGGGTGTGAGGGCGGGGCCTGGGAAGGCAGCCAATCAGTCCATTAGCAGGTTGATACAGCAAATTCCCTCAAGGCAACTGGGCGTTGTTTCCTAAGTTTAAGGTGTTGTGGCTTCTTACAATGTGAATGGCCCTGAAAAGCTAGAAAACCAGCCCAAGGTCACATATCTAGAAAGTGTAAAAGCTCTTATTAAAGCCAGGTTTCCCTGATTGCGATAGCCTTGCTTTCAACTCTGTGGATGACAGGCAGGAACCCTCGTGGCAATCTGGCAGTTGCACCACAGTTCGGCATATGGGTTTTGCACTGGCCAGGCCAGGATTTGATCCCTGGACCTTGCAGTTGCAAGGCAAACGCTCAACCTATTGAGCTAACCTGGCAGTCTCTAGTTGAGTATATTAGAATTATTTATTGTCATGAGGAGGAACTTGATAGTCACAGAACCTCTGCAAAATGTTTCCAAGCATGTCCTGCCCATTAACTAGCGAGCCCCCTCCATCTTTCTTGGGAAAAAAAAGTTCAGGGGCTGTCCCTTGTGGCTAGCCATGAGGCCCTATCTACCCTGCCGGGCCCAGCCCCAAAGTCCACAATAAGCCCTCTCCCTTCTTCCCCAAGTTGAAATCAGTCACTCTGCGCTGCGCATGCACATTTTGTCTCTATTCTAGCCAATTGCCTTGTGGTACGTTTCTAGCCCCAGGTCTTGCCCATGTGTGAGAATGAGCTTTTTGGTGTTAAGAACTGTGTTATCCACCTCTGTATCATTTCTGCCTGCTCACTCACCCACATTCCCAACATTGCCCATGACATGGGTTGGGGGTTTGTTTGTACTCTGAGTGAGAAGCCCGCTCAAAAGTCTGATCTGTCCGTCTAGAGAAGACATCCCTTCTAGTTGAGGATTCTTCTAATATTAATAATATATGCATTGCATTTAGTAGAAGTTCTCTGTCTGCTGAAATAAATGGAAGAAACAAAAAATTAGAGAATTTGGGCCATTTCGCTTGTAAAAGCAAGATGAGTATTGGAACACTGTTTGCTGAGTTTCAGCTATAAGGTCACACAGGTACTGGTGTTGGGCAAGTATGATGCTGTATGGTTTCCTAAATCCCAGATGGGGACCCCATTGTCTTGCTTATGTCCCTCCTTCCTTTATTTCACACGTTTAGTGGGCAACTGTTAGACACCAGGCATTGTGCTGGCCAATGGCTCTTCAATGAGGAACAGAAGCAAACATGGTCTTGGTTCTTATGGAGGGGTGCCTGAGACGGAAGGAATATGCGCTCACTCCCTGAGGGCAGTACCAACCTGAGCGACAGGACTGGCCCACAGCCGCTTACCACAAAGGAACCGGGCCTGGCCTGAGGAGGCTGCGGAAGGTCAGGGAAGATCCTCCTGTGGAGGAGCTGATGTTTGTACCGAGAGCTGGGGGACAAATAAGAATCACACAGGCAGAGGGGCTGCTGTGGGGAGCGGTGACAGAGTGCACCAAGAGTGCAAGGTGGGGAGATGTATGCTTTTCGGGCACAGAAAACCCAGAGTATCTGGCTGGGGCCCAGAGAAGAAGGAGGTGGATCCATGTGAACTTGAACTCTCACGTGGGTGCCAGAACGTACAAGACCCAAAAAGACCAAGTTAAGAGGTTCTGTCTTTATCTATCCACAGTGAGAGGGCACTCATGTTCTTAAACCGGCGTAGGATGTCACCAGATTGATAGTGCGTATAATCGCCCAGCCGCTCTGAGAGAAAGGGACTAGGATGTGGGGGAGGATGTGAAAGAGAAGGGAGACCACTTAGGGCAGGGATGCCCAACCCGGAGCCCGCTGGCGCCCCGATTTGTGTGCGCCCGCCAGTATTTGACTGCATCAGAAGTTTTTCATAAACACTAAGTAAAACTATAATTTATTTTTATACATTTGTTAGAATTTTAAAATATTGTTTGAGTATCTACACAGGTTTATTATATTCGTTGGTATGTTTGCGATATCGTATGTATAAGTGTTTCCCTAGCTTTCGCCTTTGTCCATGTCGCGTCTTGTGTAGCCGCTGCGCTCTTTAAACTCTCCTCCCCCCACCGGGAGACGCGGAGTTGCCGTTTTGATGGCGGTTGCTGGACTGATCGGGTCGTGATGGTTAGCTAGGATCACAGTGTTTTGATATATTCGATTTTAAATGAACTAAAAGCGAGGTAGGCAATCTATTATTATGGTGGCAATTTGATATGATATTGTAGTTCTATAACTATTTTTATTTTTATTTTTTTAGTCCTAAAATGAGTGGACCAAATAAGAGAAAACGAACCTATAATTTTAACACAGACTGGGAGGAATCATATTGTTTCATTAATTTAAAAGGTAAATGTGTTTGCCTGTTGTGTGGCAGTAGTAATGCAGTGCCAAAAAAACATAATGTTGAACGTCACTTTCAGACAAGTCATACCACTTTTGATACGAATTATCCACTTAAATCTGAAGTAAGAAAGAAAAAAATAAATCAACTAAAATTAAGTTGAACTACTCAACAGACTGTTTTCACTAGACATGTGGAAAAATCTAAAAAGGCAACCATTGCTTCTTTCAAAATTTCTCACATGCTCG
>PVKE010051093.1:0-10686 GCA_004027555.1 Craseonycteris thonglongyai
AGAGAGAGAGAAAGAGAGAGAGAGAGATACAGAGACAGAGAGAAGGGGGAGGGCCCAGAACAGTCTCCATAGTTGTACATCATTGTTTTTTCCAGTTTCATTCCACAGGTGGGCGAGGGGCTGCACAGGGCAGGAACTGGGTGGGGTGTTACCCCAGTGAGAACCGAACTGGGGGCACTCCCCAGTTCAGCATATGGGTCCGCACAGGCCAGGGCCGGGATTCGATCCTCGATCCCTGGGGCTGCAAAGTGAGCGCTTAACCCACTGAGCCATCCCGGCTTCCCCGAAGAAAATTTTAAGGAACAATAAAAGGTAGAATTATAAAAGGATTGAGGTTTATCACACAGCAGATTTTCAAGAAATAAAAATTACTCCTCTAAAATTTTTGCTACATATTTCACTTACCATTGAAAAAGCCTATACAGGGGAAGCTGGGATGGCTCAGTGGGTTAAAAGCTTGTTTTGCAGCCCCAGGGATGGCAGATTGAATGCTGGCCCTGGCCCATGCACCCCCATGTGCTGAACTGGGGTGTGCTTCCCATGCAGAAGGTCCCCAGTTCAGTTCTTGCCCACCACTCCCCCGCCTCCCTATTTGTTACCTGTCTCAAGGGGGCGTGCCTCCCATGTGGGAGGTTGCCAGCTGAGTTCTCACCCTGACCAGCCCCAGCCCACCTGTGTGGAACAAAACCCTGTTGAGAACTGATGACATACAACTATGAAGACTGCGCTGGGCCCTCCCCCTTCTCTCTGTCAAAAATAAGATAAATCTTGAAAAGAAAATAAGACTATATAAAAATGAGTCTTCACTTTCACTTGAAGACACCAGTTCATTCTTATGAAAATCAGCTAGTGCCAAAGCCCCCAGGAGTTACTACGACAAGTTACATGTTTTATTCCTCTATATGAGCTACTGTACTTTTGTATTTTGATAAACTTTTTTTTTTTTAAGTTTTTCTGTCTTCTCTACAGCTCATACCAACAGTTACAGCTTCTCTCTGCTTTCACTCTATAATGATTCATATGAGACCAGGGGCTATATATATCCTGTCTCTTTAAAATCTTCACTGGTTAACTCAGTACTTGACACACAGTAAATACCAAATAAATAAATGCAACCTCCATCCCCCCAAACTTCAGTTAGTCTGTCTGAAATAATAATAATAGTCACCCTCATAAAAACTACCATTAATTTAATATTTCTTCTGAGTTGGACACTGTTCAGTGATTTACATATATTACCTGATTTAAATCCTACAATAATCCTTCAAGTATGCATTATGTTGAACTATATAAAAATGCTGAGGTTCAAATGTTTTTTTAAATACACTTTTTATTTTAAATTATTTAAAATTTATGGAAAACAGTTCATTGAATTCCAGTTTCCTTTGTTATTAACATATTAGCACATTTATCACAACTGATGAATCAATATCAATAGATTACCACTGGAACTCCATACTTTATTCAGAATTACTCAGTTCATACCAAATGTCCTTATTCTATTCTAGGGTCCCATCCAGGATATCATATTATATTTGGCTGTTATGTCTCCTTAGGCTCCTCAGATATACCTTTTGTTTAATAGTCTTGACAGTTTTGAAGAATACTGATCATATATTTTTAATGATGTCTTTCTCATGGGTACACTAGGGTCGTGGGTTTTGAGAAAAAAGAGACCACAAAGGTAAAGTGTCATTTTCATCACATCAGATCAGGGGCACATAATATAAGAGTGACTTTGTCGTTGACGTTAACCTTGATTATCTGGTTGAGGTAGTTTATGTCACGTTTTTCCACTGTACTTTTTGGAAGGAAGTCACACTTAAGAAATAAGAAGTTAAGCTCCATCTCTTTAAGGGGGATATCTAGATAAATTATTTGAAACTCTTCAATATGGCAATTTGTCAATTATCTCTTTATTCATTCATTCATCTGTCAGTATGAACTTATGGATATCCATTTTATACTCTGGATTGTATAAAAGCCAATAATACTATGCTATTTTTGTTCAAATTCTACTGTTCAAATTCTTTCAGCTTTGGCTACTGGAAGTTCTTTAGCGTACTCCCATTATATTCTCTTGAAGCATTTCCTTACTTTCTGACCTTCCAAGATGTTTCAGAGTCATTTTGCATATTCCCTGCCCTGGCCCTAGAATCAGCCATTTGTTTAAGAATCACAGCTCCTCTTATTAGAGAATGGTATTAGAAACCAGGATCTGGATGCTTGGATTTTATTGCTTCTGATCTATAAAAACAATAATTACATATGGTGCAATCTAATATTAACTCAGTTTTACAGATGATACTGAAACTGGAAGAGATGCCATAACTTGCTCAGTCTCCAATCTCAAAGTGTAAGAACCAAAAATCAAACCTACATAAAATAAAGTTACCAATTTAAGGCAATAGGCCATAAGTAAAGACATGAATCATTGGCGCTTGCTGTCAGCTATTCTAGTTGCTCAACGATGTTCTGCTTACTCTGTGTTCCCAGACTGAGGGCTAAATAGGACATTATTATTAAGTCAACTTTTTCCATCAACTAATTACCAATTTTCAAAGCCAAAAAAAAAAAGTACCTGTCATTTTTTTTATAACCAGCTGGATTTTTAAACTGTATACATCAGTCACTATAATCATAGGAGATTAACTTAAAAAACTATTCTGGCTTGTATTTCCCCCCCTCCCCAAGTATGCACCGCCTATTAACTAAATTACCGATGTGTTATAGCATCTTTTAGCAATTTATAAAATACAGTAAAAAATCACTCAATGTTTCCCAGAGTTACTGCAGGATATACTAGCAATTAAACATAAAAAATTGAGTCTTTGATTTGCAAAAGATGTTATCAGGTTAGAACAGTTTACTTTCAAAGCTGGTTGTTTTTCCTCACAATGTAATCATGATCCTTTGTCCTTATATGTCAATCTTACTAATACAAATTAAAATTTACTAGAACACATATGCACAATGGAGATTTTAAAAATCAAGATTTTTCCATTCATCTAGCATAAAACTTTATTAAGTATCTTACTAGAATAACTGCTATTAACATCAGTGAAATTAAATTTCTGGAGCAATTTCCCTTCATAAGACCAAACCACACATAATATAAGGCAGTATATTTCAAAAGAAAAAAAAAAATCACTGATTTCAAATCTTTTATTTCACATATATGGAAACTACAACTCTTAAGAAGTTAAAGGTTTTGTCTAAAGTCACCTGGTAGTAAAATGATGAAACAAGACTAAGACTAGGTTCTTTCTCCTATCCTGAATTGTCCTTTAGACTATACAATAAATAATATACATGTATATGTATATATGTATAAATATGCTTGTCAGAATCTTTTTGTTAAAAGATTTTCAATTCTTCTCTAATGATGAAGAATATGAGAACACAAATAAAAATGATCTCCCACTTCTCTATTAACCTCATTTCTTTTTCACTAAATTTAAGTATTTTTAGTGCCCTGTCTGCAAATGACGTATCTAATATGTGCCAGGTACCAGTGTTAAGATGCTAGAAAACAGGGGAAGCTGGGATTGGCTCAGTGGGTTAAGCAATCACTTTGCAGCCCTGGGGACCAAAGATCGAATCCCGGCCCCGGCCCCAACCCGTGTGGACCCATATGCTGAACTGGGGTGTGCTTCCCATGTGGGAGGTCCCCAATTTGGTTTTCGCCCTCCGGTTTGGCCCCTGGCTTGAGGGGGTATGCCTCCCATGCAGTAAGTCCCAAGCCCAGTTCCTGCCCCACACGGCCTCAGCCCACCTGTGTGGAACTAAACCACGTGGAAAACTGATGACATACAACTATGGAGACTGCTCTGGGCCCTCCCCTTTCTCTCTGTCTCTCTCTGTCTCTGTCAAAAACTATAAAGAAATAAATCTTTAAAAAAAAATAAAGATGCTAGAAAACAAAGGGAAAAAAACCCCAAGACATGACCCATATCATTAAGAAAGCTCCTTGGGAAGCCGGGATGGCTCAGTGGGTTAGGTGCTCACTTTGCAGCGCCGGGGACCGAGGATCGAGTCCCAGCCCCGGCCCGTGCGGACCCATATGCTGAACTGGGGGTTCCCCCAGTTCAGTTCTCTCTCTGTCTCTGTCAAAAACAATAAAAGAATAAATAAATAAAATAAATAAAAACAATAAAAAAAAAAAAAAAAAAGAAAGAAAGCTCCAGTGGTAAGTTTACAGTACCTTCCTAAAAGTCTGCTTTGCTGATTCTCTCTCATTTCGCAAGCGAAAGAACAGTACTGTCCTAAAGAAATATAATGAATCACAAACATGAGCCATATATGTAATTTAAAGTTTTTAATACCTACATTAAAAACAAGTATAAAGTAATATATTTTACTTAACCCAGCACAGCCAAAATATAATTTCAACACATAATAAATGCACAAATTATTATAAGATATTTTACTTTTTTGCATATTTAATCTTTGAAATGTGATGTATAGTTTATACTTATAGCACATCACAATTGAGACCAGTCACATTTCAAGGACACAATAGCCACATACGTGTAGCTAGTGGCTACTATACTGGACCGTGTAACTCAAGAAACCTGTAGTGCCCACTGCTATCTTTGGGGACTGGTTCCCTTCTCTATCTTTACTCACTCCTTTATGTATCTCAATTAATCTCATGGCTTTAAATGCCATCTATTTTCTAGTGATTTCCAAATTTATGTCTGGCCAAGGCTAGAACTCTCACCTAAACTTCATATACAAGTAACTAGACACAACCAAATGTCCCAAATTGAACTCTTGTCTTCTGACTAGCAACCCCTACCTAAATCTGCTCCTCTTCCAGATGTACCTATATCAGTAAACGGCAATTTCATCTTTTAAGCTGCTCAGACCAAAAACCAGAGTCAAGCTTGACCCTCTTCATCCTCAAACATCCAATTAATCATCTGTACTTGTCATTTCCTGTTTGCCCCTTGCAGCTGCAATGTTTACCTTGAGATAACTTGCAGATTACAGTCCTAACCTTACCCCAAAAGTTGTGCTTTGAAATTTACCACATGAAAAAATATTATTAAATACTGATCTTGATATACATTTCTGTTACATTAGGATTAGAGACAAGTTCTGTGTAGAGATAACTCCAAAAACAATTTCTGTATTTTTTCATATTGAAAACCATTTTTATGTAAAATTAAATGAATGAGGCAGCAAGCTGTTCTATTTTTTTTTTCTAAATGGGAAAGGGGTTAAAAACAGTTATTAAATAAAAAGCTTATACAGTTTATAAAATATAGTGAAAATCTTATGATTTCTCATAGCTTCTACTATTGAGCTCTACTCCAACTACTCCAAGTCACCAGCTATCTCTCATCTAAATTACTGCAATTACTTAACTTGCTAATCACTCCCAGCGCCCCTACAGTTTACTTTCCACATAGGAACCAGTTTTAAAATCTGATCCCTGATTTATGCCAGTCTTTGCTCAAATATCCTTATTTAAAACTGCAATACCACTCTTCTCATCCTCTTTCTGGCTTTCCCTACCTTCCTTTCCTACCTTTCCCCCAAAAGAATTTTCCAATTTAATCTGTTATATGTTTTACTTATGAATATCCTTATTGCTTTTCTTCTACTAGAATAAAAATTTCACAAGGACAAGGATTTTGTTTTGTTCATGGCTCTATTCCCAGTACCTAGAACCTATCACAAAGTACATAACCAATGAATATTTGATGAATGAACAAATGATATCAATTATTATATGGATTAAATGAGATAACATATTAAGTTGTAGTATAGTCTCTGGAATATGGTAGCCACTCATATACATTATTAATGTATATGACCCTAATGACAGTACCCTAACCACTGTGGTACTGTCCATTAAAAAATATATATCAAAATTCTAAAATTACGTCGATTTTTAAAGTCATGTATCGCATTTTGTACTTTTTTCCTTTTTTTTTTAAAGATTTATTATTTGAGAGGTGATAGACAGTGAGAGACAGACAGACAGGCAGGGCCCAGAACAGTCTCCACAGTTATATCCCTCATCCTATGCTTTTCTTAAATATCTGATCATTTATTCAAGACATACAACAGAAATCACTTATATTTTTAAAAATCAGCTAAAAAAGAAAATTCAGTAGATATTAAAAAACACTAACTCATAATGTAACTGTGCTTAAAATACACAAAAAATTCAATATTGTTTAAGTCATCTCTAAAGATAAACAGCTATAGGGAACGCCGGGATAACTAAGTGATTGAGAGAGAGCTTGACTCGCAAACACAAGGTCCGGGGTTTGATTCCGGGCCCCTGCAAACCCCATATGCTGAATTGTGGCACAAGTGGTAACTGCCAATATGGCTCAGTGGCAAAGGTTCCTATCTCCCATGAGGGAGGCCCCCAGTTCGGTTCCCACCCCTCGTGGTCCCATATCCACCTGTGTGGAATGAAACCATGTCACAACTAATGATATACAACTATGGAGACTGCTCTGGGCACTCCCTCCCCCTTCTCTCAAACAATAAAATAAATCTTAAAAAAATAAAAAATAAAATAAAATAAATATATAAAAAAAAATAAATAAAAGAGCTATAATCTATAGCTCTTTCCTATATGAAAATTTAAAATGTATTCATGATGTTCAATGGAACTTCACACTTTATTTATAATTTGTATCCTGCTTTCCTCCAAGAGAATTTGTTAGTATAAGGATCCACATGTTTTTAAAACCACACATACAATTTAACTGAAAAAACTTCAACAAAAAAATAAACCTGAACTTTAGCATTTCCGTAAAATACTTTGTGTTTAAAGCTATAACCATCAGGGATGTCGGGATAGCTCATCAGTTTGGCACTTGCTTCGCAATCTTAAGATCTGGGGTTCAATTTCCAGCCCTGACCCCCAGCCTGTGCAACCACATATGCTAAACTGTGGCACAACTGGTAACCTCCAGGATAGCACAACGGTGGTGAAGGTTCTCACCTCCCATGGGGGAGGGCTCCTCATTTCAGTTCCGACCCTATGTGGCCCAACATCTACCTGTGTGGAATGAAACCATGTCACAAATGATAATGTACAACTATGCAGACAGCTCTGGGCCCTCTTCCCTTCTCTCTCAAAAAAAAAACCAAAAAACTTAAATAAAAAAGAAAACTTCAATAATCAGATTTAAAGAATATATCAATAAAATGTAAACCCTTTCCAAAATACTGAATGCCAGAGACTTCAGATAATAGATGAATTGCATACAGAGGTCACGTTAGTAACTAAACTGAAACTAAAAGTTTGTGACCTTGAATACTCACCCTACACACTGTAGTGCTTCTCAAATATACTAACCAATGCCTTCCTATCCAACCATAGTCATGATTGCCTCTGACCCTCAAAAAGGAAGGAAAATGAAAGCATGTATCAAATGGTATACTATAATTCAACATGACAATTTATATTTCAGAAAAGAAGTTTATGGAGAACAGACATAAACATGCAAAAAGGGGCAAAGTATATGTTAGAACTGTCATGGAGATATTATGAAGAATGGGTAGAAGAAATAAATGTAAGTTGCCATGAATATAAGATTTATATTCCATTTTTCAAAAAACTAACAACTACAGGATTTTCTTCAGAAATCTGGACAACCATTTTATCACTGATGAGAATGACGTACCTCACATTCCATGCAGTGGTAAAGTCTGGGTTTAGAAGCAGCAGGGTACATGTGACATCTATCAATTCTAAAATAAAGAGAAGTCATATTAAAAACAATAGTCCTGCCCTTTAAATTACGAATTCTCTTTAAGGTCCTCTTTATTTTATATAGATATATAACTCACATTATACTAACATATATATCTTACATCATAGTAATTTTAAAGAAAGACACACCTTAAGGGATCTAAGCCAGGGCTGGGCAAGATGTTGATTGTGGTCCAACGGTGGAACGCTAAGCAATTTTGAGGTGACCACCTGGATTAAGAAAAATGTGTCATGGTGGCCACCACATTATGCCAGGGCCTAGCAGCCAGCTAAATGTAAAAGAAACATATTTTTTGCGCGCACATACACATACAGCTGCTAGAGGCAAGAATCAGCTCTTCATAATAAAGGCAGCTGTGTACCTGAGCAAGAGAAAACAGCTAAAGAACCACAACACTTTAGAGAAAATTAAAAATAACCCTTGCCCTAAAAAGTCTGCCCAGTTCCATAAGCTGTCATGGATAAGAAAATTATCCGCAAGATTTTCTTCTACTTATGATACGTATAACTCTTTTTTTTAAAGTTGACACTAAAATAATTTTATAATACAACACACCCATAAAAAATAATCAGATCAACCTCTTCATTCTTTTAGTGGTTTCAGCATTAATTCTGTATTTACCAAGGAAAAGAAACAGAATTTCTATGCCACTATTTATTTAATTCCACAAATATTTTAAAGAATTGACCATGTGCAAATTTTCAAAAAGGGAAAAAAAAAATCACTCATAATTGATTATTTCACACAATTCATTTCCATTCCCCCGTGAAGATTACCGGTATCCTTTTTTATACACATTTTTACAGTGATAGCAATAATATACAATTTTGTTGTTTTTCATTCAACATTACTACATATGCATTCGCCTATATTGCTACAGTTTATGTTTTTAACAGCTGCATAACAATCCCTTCGTTTAATACACTATCTTGTTCTTTAGGGTGTTTCTTGTTTATTTTTAGTGTTATAAATAATATTGCTAAAAACATTTTAAAACACATTTTTTGTTTCACAGAATATATTCTGTGTATATATTTCTAGGAGTAGAACTACTAAAGTCAAACAATGTAAATATCAGTATACCTCCCATTACTCATTAGCTATTTATCTATTTTGGTCTTTAAAGAACTCCTATATATTCAAATAAATTCCACAAGCTTGTATTTTATAAAACAAAATCAGTAATATTTAGACATATTGCCTTCATTTTACTCAAACTGTAGAAAAAAATATTAGGATTAAGATGATCAAACTAGGTCAAAATATAAAATTAAGGAAACCTCTAAAGCTCATATTAAATCCTAATAACAAAAAATGTTATACTTAGCATTATTGAGTATTAAGCATATATATTTGACATTATTTCATTAAATTTATATATATTTGACATTATTTCATTAAATCACAGTTTCTTCTGAAGTCTATAATTTTTCAAAATCCATTACACTACCTAGATAAACTGGTATTTCATTTCTTGGACTCTCCCTTAAAAAATGTATGTGCCCAACAGCTGTTGCTATTTGTTTGCATTTCTAATGCAACTCTTCTACTCCCTCCATAAATTAAGCAAGCTCATACTACATGAGATATTTCTGTATAGCAGCAAAGGCAAAAGCTAAACTCAAAAATACCTAAGTCCCCTCTTTTGATTTTGTGGCTGTGGGGAGAATGGAAGGCTAATCAAATGCTTCTTTAATAGAGGGTCTCCCCTTAGCACAGAAACAACAGCTGTTGGGTTCAGAGCTCAACTCTACTACCACTTACTAGTAAGTTCTAGATTATATCACTTTATCTTTCTGTGCCTACTATCCTACTCATATGTAAAATGGAGCTAATAAGAGTACTACCTCATGGGGGTATTAAATGATTCATACCCATGAAGTGTTAGGACAGTCTCTAACTCAATAAGTACTCAATAACTCCTGTTACAAAGCTTGTATTTCCTAGCCCAGTTCCACAAATGATACCAGGATTGGGGGTTACCAGAGAGAGAAAAATAGTCTCCTAAGCTAAGAAGTGATTGCTGAGCAGAGGGGATACATCTCAACTTCTAAGAATCTCAGGACTTAAAACATATCAACAGCCTTGAGCAACCATCAGTCATGCTTAGTAACACATACAGTCACAGGCCTTCTCCCCTCCTCTTTCTGAATCAAGATTCAAGTTCAGATAGGACTTCCTTCAGGAAGCATTCCAGCTTGATCCAAGAGGTGGGGGTGAAATGGAATGTTAGAAACGAAAAAGGGCCCACAAAGGAGAAATAATTGGGTTAGAAATATTGGACATAATAAAAGAATCATTCCTGAATACATGTACTAGGGTTGTTCAGAAAGTATCCAGCCATGTAACCATTCTGGCTATATTGACAATGGCTGGATTTTTCCAGACAGCCCTTGTGTTTTTCTGCTCTTCTTTCCCACTGGTTCTAGCTAAATGAAAGGAAACTAGTGTTTCTTGAGAGCCTACTACATATCAGGCAGTGCTGGGAGCTTTACACGTACTAATTCATGTAATCACAACAATATTAATGTGATAACAGGAAGAGGTTAAGTAATTTGCCTCAAATCACTGCTAAGTGACTTCACTATTATTGATGAACTAAATGTAAATCCAGGTGTTTTTTTTCCCCTGCAAATCAGATGGTCTTTACAGTCTAGCACACTGTCTACAAATGCAACAATGGTGCCAGCATAAGACACGAACCTGGTCTTAGCAAAGGCATGGAAGTAAGGCAGCATTCAGAGGGGAAGAAAAGCCCCGAGCTGCTCGCTCAGCCCCCACTACTGCTGAGCTGCCGGCAGGCAGGCAGGCTCACAGAGGCACTGAAAAAGCAGCCCGACCAGAGGGGAAGAAAAGCCCGAGCTGCTCACCCAGCCCCCACTACTGCTGAGCTGCAAGCAGACAGGCTCACAGAGGCATTGAAAAGGCGGCCCGGAGC
>PVKE010051094.1:0-10743 GCA_004027555.1 Craseonycteris thonglongyai
TAAAAAAAAAAAAAAAAAAAAAAAAAAAAAAAAAAAAAAAGAGTCCTACTTACAAACTTCATTAGAAAAGAAGTGAAAGGTTTAAATATGAAACACTGAAAGGTATTTCCAAAAGGAATACATTTACATACTAGAACTGCATTTACACCTATTCATAAGAAATAGTTATTTTAATAAGCAAACCTAAAACTCTGAAATTCAGAAATGTGGTTAATATATTTAATTCATTGTCTAAATGGCTGTTTTGATGAATGATGGATGTGCAATTTTACATAGGCACTACAGAAAAAACCTCTTACTAGCATCTTTTAGTAAAAGACATGCACACAAAGCCACCAGTAGACAACTCAGAAATCCGGCAGGATGATATAACAGGCTAATACCTTATGTATTTATTCTGCCTGAGCTGAATAAACACAGTGTAAAGGCCACAGTTTCAGATACTGATACACAGAATATTTGGTCTTGAAACATTTACAAGTTTGACCTTTCAGCAAAATGTGTTCCCACATGGCCATGCCATTGAATGCTCAGAATATATTTTTACTCATTTTCTAACTGCTAAATTATCTGTAAGTTCCTAGTACACTATCACACAAAAGGTTAGTGTTACTTTTTTAAGGTCTGCAGTCTCTTCCAATACAGTGAGAAAATATTCCTGCCTGAATTTGTTAGCACTCCTTGTTGGCAAAAATTGTAATGCAATATTGTGGAAAGTAATTAAATTAACAGGCAATATCAGCGACAACTATTAGTTTTTCAGATTTTATATGATACTAAATGTGCCCTGGGTTTACCTCTATCTCTTGTCAATGCCGGGGGTGCCAAAAAAATGTATAAACATTTTTAAGAGATATTATTTATGTGTTACTTTTCAAAATTGGATTGAATTATGGTAGCAATGTGTAGCACGATTTTTGCTTGAAAGATGGTTTAATCAAATGAGTGCTAGTATCATCATGCGACAGGCAAAATAGCCAAAGGAAAATGGTATTACCATGGTTGTGGCTAGAAGAGTGCAAGACCATTTGGAAGTGGTGTTAGAAATTCAAGAACATTACAGAAGTACAATGACAATGGAGGTGTGAGTATGCAACAGAACCTCCAACACACCTAACAACTGCATACATTCGTGATAAGTTTGAGACTCAGGCAAATTGAAATGGCATGTACAATGATACAAGTGGACACTTCAATGTTGCTCAAGCAGTAGTTCACTGAAATTAGAAGTGTCTGCATGATAATGACAACTACTTTGAGCACCTCTTGTCATCGCAAAAGTGAAACGTGACTTGTATTCATTTTTTGTTATCAGTATATATTGAGTATGACAATTTTAATACAGATTTTTTCCTTCTTAAAATATGTACATATATTTTTTGCACCTTCTGTGCTTCTGAGTCCAGAGTAAACTTTAGGGAAACTATTCAAAGGCTTGCATCCAGTACCCAGTTCACAGTCCTAGGCTGAAATTACCAGTATGCACTCAGAGAGAATGTTCTTATGAATGAGGCACAAAGTGAAATATCAAAGTAGGAGATGCATGACTGAGTATAAAATCAGAAGAGTGAGACAAGACAAAGATTGGGAACTCATGAGATCACATATCCAAAAAATCATGGACTGATGAGAAAATGAAATAAAAGATGAATTATGGCAAGAAATGGAAGGATTTTTCTATGTGATTTTGTGATATAGAGTGAGTCTACATGCTTAAAGAGTTCAGGAACTACAAGATGGTCACTCACAGTTGCCAACACAAGCTCAGAGAGGCGTCCTATTGGCAAGCCCATGGGGTCTCTTGTGCAGCCGTCCTTAGTTTCCTTCCACCTAGTTGATTCATAAGAAATTCCATTTGAACACCATGTTTGCTTGCCAGGGGGCAATCATTCTGTTCCTCCACAGACCAATCGTTATTTACTTTTATTTCTTTGAAAATTTATTTTCTTCTACTGTTTTGACAGAGACAGAGTGAGACAGAGCAAAAGGGGAAGGGCCCAGAGCACTCTCCATAGTTGTACATCACCAGTTTTCGAAATAGTTTTGTTCCACACAGGTAGGCGGGGGCCTCCCTCATGAGAAGCACACCCCAGTTTGGCATATGGGTCCACACAGGTCAGGGCCAGGATTTGATCCTTGGTTCCTGGGGCTGCAAAGCAAGCACTTAACCTGCTGAACCATTCCGGCTTTCCAGACCCATCATTATTTTAAGAAATAATCTTGAAACTGCAAAAGCTCCCTGACATCTAAAAAAAGGGGGGTAATATCCTCCTAGGTGTAAACTTCAACTTTGTCTTTCATTTGCTCTGCACACCTTTGTCATCCAGATGATGTTTAGCTTCCATTGGCTAGCATTCACATGTGCTAGTTCACCTCTTCAGGTCTCTGCATCTGAAAAATTCTACTCTGCTATAAAAGAACGGCTATTACACACTAAAGCCTGGCACACAAATTTCCCCTAAATGGCAATTCTCCCCCCTCCTTTTATTTTAATATGGCATTTCCTGTTAAATATAAAGTAAGATAGAAACAAAATTAAAAAATTATAAAGTGAGGTATAGAGAAAGTAAGGTATATGGAAAACATAGAAGTATAAAAAATAAGAAAATAGAAACAAAATATTAGTAAAAATATAATATTGTGACAACGGAATATGAAAACTGAGGAAAAAATAAAGGAATAAGCAAAAAGTATAATATATTTTATCTTCTCAAACTGACAAATAAAATATAATATCTAAACTTTTCTTGCATAGGGAGTCTTTGGAGAAATGACTTGATTCGTGATATATTTCACACAGAAAAATAAAGCTGCAGTTTAAGCTGTGTTTTACTAAAACACAGAAATAGATATATCTGAGAACAAGTCTGAGAGTGAATACACAAAACACAGAGGGGAAACAGGGCAAAAATTAAAATTAGAAAAGTATTAATAAACCAATTCCACAATGAAAAGAAATCCAACTGTTCACGATGTTACAGTTGCGGAAAAGGCCTGTGTGCTGTATTTCCAAAGAGATACGTACACAAAAGGCTATATAGCATTAGACAAGTTCTCTGCAGCAACTTCACATGGTTAAGGTTAAGATGACTTTCCTAAGCAACCAGAGGAAAGCTACGAATTAGACTTTCCACATTTGTAGGTCCAAGGGCCAGTCCCATTGACACCTAGTCCTGCCTACAGTACTCCTAATTATAAATCAATCATTCAGCACTGTTGGGATTCTGAGATAGCTCAGCAGTTGAGCACTTGTCTCACAATCATGGGGTCCAGGGTTTGATTTGCAGCACTGGCTTGTGTGCAAACCCACATGCTGAACTTCTGCACAACTAGTAACTGCCAGGATGGCATGGCAGTGAAGGCCCGCAGTTTGGTTCCCACTTTCTGCTGTCCCACATCCACCTCTGTGGAATGTAAAGCATGTCACAAGTAATGATGTATAACTGTGGAGACTGTTCTGGGCCCTCCCCTCTTCTTTCTCTCTCTCATCTTCTCTCAAGCAATAAAATAAATCTTAAAAAAAAAAAAATTCAACACTTCTTGAAAATTCTTGCCAGGCTGCCTGCTGCATTTCTTCTCAGTAGTGCCTGAAAACAGACATCAAGTTCCCAAATCCTACATATCTTACCACAGTTCAAAAGTATGTGTAAAATCTTTTTTATTAAAGGCTCATTGACTAAATAGTGCATCTCTGGCAAGCGACATAGAAGGAGAAGTTGTTTTCCTCTCACCCCCGAAAACAAAACTAAGAGGTGTGGCTTTGGAGAATATTGAAACGGTAACAAGGAGGAGATGAGGAATATAGTAAAAAGTGACTCATCCAGGACATACAAAGAATTATAATGATAGAATCGAGTTGTTCTAACGTGACTAGTATTAGGAAGAGTCACCCTACTTGTCTACAGTTGAGCTAGGATATTTGTAACTAAAGTACCTAATATCTTAATTATCAAGAGACAATTCCACTAAAAGAATTTTTACAAAGTCCCTGAACATACTTTTAATAATGCTGCAGATTTATTCTGAGTCTACTTCACATTTCTTTCATTTGTCTTGAAATATCAAGTTAACTAGGGGATTTTCTTCCTTTGGTGATAGAAAAAATTCAAGGGAGTTTAGAAATGCTCTGTGATACATAGGCCAGTCATGGAACTACCAGTCTTTTCTGTCCACATCTGAAGTTATGCAGTGAAGACTAACATGGGCATAAATAAAAGAGGAGTAAAGAATTGGGTGCAATAACACAATCTTCTATAAAACCCTAATGTGCATCCAATGCTATTTTAAGAATCAAGAATACATGAAATATGTAGCACAAATACATAAACATGTAGCACCATTTTTCATTCTTGGAACTCACATCCCCTTGGAAGATAACAGACAATAAATAAATATATAATGTGAAAGGTATAAATACAAACAGTGAATTAAAAAAAAAAAAGTTAAGGGGAAGCCAGGATGGTTCAGTGGGTTAAGCGCTCACTTTGCAGCGCTGGGGACCGAGGATCGAATCCCATCCCCAGCCCGTGCGGACCCATATGCTGAACTGGGGAGTGCCCCCAGTTTAGTTCTCTCTTTGTCTCTGTATCTTTCTTTCTCCCTCTCTCTCTCTGTCAAAAACAATAAAAAAAATACAAAAAAATGGTTAAACATATAAAAGTAATAAAAATGAGAGGTTCCTGTCGGCCAAATTTGGACTTCTCTGTATTTTTGTAAATGAAGTTTTATTGAACACAGCTAGCATGTTTATATTAGTTAGATAATGATTGGCTAGTTGCCAATAAGACTCTAGCTTCCACCCCTCAACCAAGAATGTAACTAGCATAAAAAGAAAAAAAATTAGATATTTTTACTAAAACACTCACTGTCATTGCTCTTGGGCACCACAATGTTTGTGACCCTTTGTCATAAAGACAACTTTGCTGCTTTATTTTAGGTTCTAGAATTCACATTAGAATAACCAAGAGAAGAATATATTTCTTCTGTTATTTGTCAAAGTAAGAAAAAAGTGAAAAAGGAGCTCAAACTTACTGAGAAATTGATTGATTTTTTTGATTTGCTCTTTATCTGTCTGACAAGTTGACAATTGCCTTTTACTGACAGCTGAGAAAAGGTTAATCATATAATATTTGACCACAAAGCCATTTAACCCAATGTTAACATTTGGACACATTTCCAAGCAAGGTATGACTTAACTATATTGATCCTTTTACTATTGCCTAAAACTAAACAGTTCCCCTTTTCCCTTCTGCGGTTATGCCATGTACAATAATCATCAGAAGCACTCTTTACATAAGAAGTCAAAATGTGTGAATTTTCTGTGGTTAGAATTAGATCAGTTAAAAAAAAAATTGAGGCTTGTGTGTTCACACCTTTAAATTGTTTTGAAAAGAAAAAGAGCGAGAGAGAATTGGTGCTTTGTTTTCTTCTTGTCCTTATTCTTCCCCTTGGCCTGGAAACTGGATGTTTTTCCAAATCAGTCAGTAAATATTAAAGACTGAAAGAAAAGAAACGTGATGGGTGGTCACTAAACAAAAGGAAGCTAGTTAAAGCACATATGTAATTGAACTTTTTCAGTTTTCATCTACAATTCTATTTCTCATGCATTATTTTCTTTAGCTAAATGAAATTTCCTAATGTTTATATAGCAAGTATATCCTTTCCTTGCCTGTACTCTTTCTTTTCTCGTCTGTATGGTAAAAAGAAAAAAAATCTGTATTCTCTGTTCCACCCAAATCCGGAGCTAACTCATCACCCTAGACCCAGCCTGGAAGCCGTCCTTTATGGTTTTTCTGATCATGTATAGGTATGAATAATTTTCTTGATTCTTTTTTCTTCATTGCCTTCCATCAACATATCTTTTATGTTATGTGTCACTTTCCACATTACACTAGAAATCTTTTTGTGTATGTTCATATGATCTCTGGCAAAGTATGTAAACTCTATGAGCTGCAGGGTCTTCTGTAAAATGAGGATCATAATACTAATACCTACATCATGGGATTTTTAAGAACATTAATAATGAAAAAAAATGTTTGGTGAATTAAAAATTCAATGAATACAGTGAACACTCAATTAAACAGAACTCAAGCAACTGGCACTGTCAAGAAATGGGCCAAAATTCTGGAAAAATAATACTACATTTATTTGACATGGGTGCTGGTTGACTGAGAGTCTACTGTATTAGCTTTTAGAATAACTGGATTTTAATCATGAAAATAATGTAATGAAAACTGCCTTTTTTGGAGTAAATATACATGGAATTTGTTCTACAAGAATACTCATATTTGGGTGAGAAAAGAATATTGAACTTTTCTTAAAAGTGCATTTCTTATCCATACACTACCACATGGCATTGGCTCCAGAGAAAGGTTATAATTTACACAGCTAAATAAAGTGAGTCTGCATTTCTTAAAAGTTTGACACTTTGTGACCTAGGAACCAGCGTGGTCATGTGCCTTGAGCCAGCCAATTTTAGCTTCGTGTTAAAGATAAAACACTAAATTTTAAATAATTTATTTTAGATCAAAGTTCTATGAAGGGAGACCAAAACATCCCTGGAATTATCTTTTTTAGATAAGGGAGGGATTGTGCACTCAGAATTAGTTCCTCTGGGTCAAACAGTCAACCAAAGTTTTTTTTTAATATATTTTTATTTATTTATTTTTATTTTTGACAGAGAGAGAGAGATACAGAGACAGAGACAGAGAGAGAACTGAACTGGGTGAGCTGCCAGTTCAGCATATGGTTCTGCACGGGCCAGTGCCGGGATTCGATCCCTGGTCCCCAGGGCTGCAAAGTGAAAGCTTAACCCACTGAGCCATCCCAGCTTCCCCAACCAAGGTTTTTATGGAGAAGTTTTGAGAACGTTGAATCACAATTTGCAGAAGAAGGATCCCAAGTTGTGGCAAACAGATAACTGGTTCTCTCACCACTACGATGTACCTGCCCACACCATGCTGAGTGTTCATCAGTTTTTAAGCAATAAAGCATCCCCTGGTCCCTGTGCCTCATTCTCCCTATTCACCTCTCTCACCCTGAGTGGGTAAATTTTTTTTTGTTTCCCCTGATGAAAAAAGTCCTCAAAAGGAAATGTTTTGCTGATGTGAAAGAGGTGAAGCAAAGAATGGCAGAATCACTAAAAGTTATAAAAATTGATGAGTCCAAACATTGTTGTGAACAGTGGAAAGAGCATCTTAATAGGTGACGGAAGTTTAAACATGTAAGAGTAAATACACAATTAAAACAAATAAATTTTAGGTTTTTTTGGGTGAGGTCCCCCACTTCATAAAATGGTGCAAAGGTTACCAAGTTATTAATGAAATCATTAATTTACTGAGGCCTGTCACCTCATTGTATAGCAAAGAGTTATTCTACTCAAATAATTCATGATGATTACTAAAACGCTGTATGTTCAAATATCTTTGCTTAAAAAAGACAAAGAAAATGTAAAGAATCTAAAAGCCATTTAAACTTAATTGTGAGAAGATATCTTAAAAATTACCTCACACAGCACTTGTTGATGCATGGAGTCCCCTTGACCACATTGCTGACAAGTGAACAAGTCATCTGCTTTTATGGTTTTGGTAAAAAAAAAAAAAATATGTGGGAGCTCAATAATTCTTGTAGGACTATTAATAATAATTATCGCATATTAAGCTAGTATGAGCAGTAAATGGGGATACAGAAAACTTTGAAAACTTTGTTCTCCCGCCTTCATTTATTGCTAGGGTGTTCTTCAAGTCAGGATGGTTTTAAATAAGCATACAACCTCTTAATAATTCTTTGTTTTACTTGAGTGGAACTATTATATTAACTGTGATCCCAGATCTAGATACCTTCTCTAGAAACATCTGAAGGAAATGTAAAAAACATTTTTGTTCAACTAATTGGTATAAAAACCTAAGATCGAGGATTTTTGAAGTATGGTACAGGTTCCAAGATTTCTAGCCAGGTGGAAATTTTTAGGTTATGATAACTGCGTGTTTTTACTTGCTCAAACCATAAATCTTGGAATCATTCTTTATATTCTCATTTTCTCACACTACAGATCTATATCATCTGCACTCACAAAAAAATAATGTGTTATCTAAAGGACATGCATTCTAATGCTATAACGCCTTTTTTAATTTTTATTTATTATTTTTTTAAAGATTTATTTTATTGATTTTGACAGACAGAGAGAGACAGAGACAGAGAGAGACAAAGAGAAGGGGGAGGGCTCAGAGCAGTCTCCATAGTTGTACATCATCAGTTTTTGACATGGTTTCATTCCACACAGGTGGGCGGGGTCTGTGCAGGGCAGAAACTAGACTGGGGGCCTCCCACATGGGAGGCACGTCCCCTTGAGCCAGGGACCAAACCGGGGGGTGCGGGGGCAAGAACCGAACTGGGGGCCTCCTGCATGGGAAGTATACCCTACCCAGTTCAGCATATGGGTCTTCATGGGCGGGGCCAGGATTTGATTCTCCGTCCCCAGGGCTTCAAAGGGAGTGCTTAACCCACGGAGCCATCCCGGCTTCCCCTATTTTTATTTGTTAAAGATACAACATACAGGGGAAGCCGGGATGGCTCCGTGGGTTAAGTGCTTGCTTTGAAGCCCTGGGGACTGAGGATCGAATCCCAGCCCCAGCCTGTGCGGACCCATATGCTGAATTGGGGTGTGCATCCCAAATGCAGTGAGGCCCCCAGTTCAGTTAAAAAATAAAAAAGATACAAGATACAGTCTTTTTTTTTTTTACTTGTTAAATTTATTGGGGTGACATTAATTGATAACAATTGCATTGTTTTTGAGTGTACTATTCTACATTACATCGTCTATATATTGCGTTATGTGCTCACCACTCAGAATCAGCTCTATTCATCATCATATATTTGATGCTTCCTCCCTACTCTCTCCCACCATCTCTCCCACCCACCTCCCCCGTTACCCTCAGGTAACCACTGAACTATTGACTGTGTCCATAAGTTTGTGTTTCTTTGTTACTTTCAGTTTTATATTCCACCTATAAGTGAGGTCCTATGTTTCTTCATTTTTTCAGTCTGACTTATTTTACTTAATAAGTTGTTTTCAAGGTCCGTCCATGTTCTCTCAAATTGCTGTATTTCATCTTTTCTTATTGCTGTGTCGTATTCCATTGTATAAATGTACCACAACTTCCTTATCTGGTCATTTATCAAAGGACACTTTGTTTCTGTGACTTGGCCACTGTGAACAGTGCTGCGATGAACATTTGGGGTACATATATCTTTGTGGATTAAAGTTTTCAGATTTTTGGGGTAGATACCCAGGAGAGGGATTGCTGGGTCATATGGCGATTTCATTCTTAGTTTTTTGAGGAATCTCCTTACTGCCTTCCAAGTGGTTGTACCAATTTAAATACGTTCCCACCAGCAGTGTATGAGGGTTCTGTTTTCCCCATAGCCTCTCCAACACTGTTATTCCTTGTGTTTTTGATTATAGCCATTCTAACAAGTGTGAGGTAGTATTTCATTGTGGTTTTAATTTTAATTTTCCTAATTGCTAGTGATGTTGAGCATTTTTTCTTGTATCTGTTTGCTGTTTGTATGTCCTCAGGGGAGAAATTTCTGTTTAGATCCTTTGCATTTTTTAAATTAGATCATTTGTTTTTTTTGATCTTGAGTTATATGAGTCCTTTATATATTTGAGACATTAGCCCCTTATCAGAGTCATTGTTTGAAAATATTTTCTCCCATTTAGCTTTTTTTTTTTTTTTACTTTGTTGACAGTGTCCTTTGCTGTGTAGAAGCCTTTTAGTTTAATGTAGTCCCATTCATTTATTTTTGCTTTTACTTCCCTTGCCTTTTGGGTTAGTCATAAAGAGCTCTCTGAGCTCAAAGTCTATAACAGGGGTGGCCAACTTTTCTGTATATAAGATCTAATTTTTATCTTAAAAGTGTGTTGTGATCGACTTGTTGTCATAGGCGTAGTCTAAGGGGGAAGAAGGGGTGTGAAATGCATACTATGTTTATACACTGTGTTTCAGTATAAGGTGCATTCCAGCAAGGTATGGGTAGATAAGTAAAATATATGTTCAAAACTGTTTTTTATTTTTTAAATCACTTATTAAGTTTTCAAGATATAGGCTCATGAAGAAAATAAATTTCCAGACCCAATTTTTGATAGCAGCATTCCGTACATGCGGTACCCAAAAAATTCGATTTTCCGACACTTTTTCAAGATAGATTTTTACTAACTTAAAATGCAATTTAATTTTTTTATCAACTGCAATGTATAAGTTGTTGTGCTATTTGTTCGTAAATATGAAAAAGTTGTTATAAAAATGCACAGTATGGCTGATAATTTGATTTCAATATTTCACTTTTGCATTTTTTGGGGGGCCAGGAAAATTTATCATGAAAGAATAATATGACTTACTTTTTGCTAATCTATCAATAGCTCGCTGAGTACACCTCGTACTGAAATATAGATATACGGCTTATCTACCTATGTAAAAAACAACAACAATAATTATTTAAAGGGCCAAAACACTCACGTCCAGGGGAATTAAAAGAACATGGACAGTTATTAACAATATTTATTAATTCAAAGTAGCTACAGATAAAGACAGATTTAGAATTGACTTTGTTGCCTTAACATTAATGGGAAGACTGAGTTTGCATGTCTCTAACCAAGGAATCATAATTAGGTGTATATCCTGACAAAGATAATAATAATGAGTCTTCAGTATGGGAATCAGTCAGGACAGAACGTTGTTTAGT
>PVKE010051095.1:0-10744 GCA_004027555.1 Craseonycteris thonglongyai
ACCACCTTATTCAGTATATGGGATACTCCCCAAATTAAAAAAAATCTTTTAGGATTTGACCCTGTCCCCCTACACTTTTTTAATTGTTGTATTTATTGGGGTGACAATAATTAGCAAAACTTACACAAGTTCCAGGTATACAATTCTGTAGTACTTCATCTATGTGTTAATTTTGGTATATGGTGACAGTTTGCAGCCCAGATTCATTCTTTTGCCTGTGGTTTTTCAATTTTTCCAGCACCATTTACTGAAGAGGCTTTTCTTTTCCCCACTGTATATTTCATGCTCCTTTATTAAAAATTATTTGTCCAAATATTTGTGGATTTATTTCTGTGTTTTCAGTTCTGTTCCATTGGTCTGTGTGTCTCTTTTTCTGCCAATACCAAGCTGCTTCGATTGTTGAGTCTCCCTTAGGCTTCTACGTCTTATTTTCAACACAGGTGAGTAGTCATGTTAAAATGTAAGATAAATAATACTATTTCTCTGCCTGTAAACTTCCTGTTGACTCCCATCATATTCAGAATAAAAGCCATTCTTCACCCTGGCCCTTAATGCCCTACATGATATTGACCCTCACTATTTCTCTGACCTCCTAACTTTGAATCCCCTGCTCACCATAATTTTTTTATTGTTAAAATTTTTGAGATGGTGTTGGTTAGTAAAAAATACATAGATTCAGATATACAATTCTACAGTATATTGTCTATGTGTTGCATTGTGTTCACTACCCAGAGTCAGTTATCTTTCTGTCACCATATATTTGAGTCCCCCTGCTACATTTCCTCCCCTCTTCCTTCTTTCCCAAGGTAACCACTAAACAATTAACTGTGTCCATGACTTTTTGTTTCTGTGTTGCTTTCAGCTTTATATCCCGCATATGAATGAAGTCATATTGTACTTCTTTTTTTTCTGTCTGGTTTATTTTGCTTTGCATGATGATCTCAAGGTATGTGTGTATGTGTGTGTGTGTGTGTGTATACACACACACACACACACACACACACACATATATATATATATATATATATATATATATATACACATATATATTACTTTGACTCCTTTTTTTTCTCAAATAAACCTTGCATATTTCCAAATTAGGGCATTTCCATATCTTGAGAGATACTTTGATCACTCAGTAATTCTCAATCACTCACTCTGCTTCATTTTTCTTCATAGAAATATCACCTCTTAAACCATTAAGTATGAATGTATTTTTACCTCCTTCTACTAAAATGTAGATTCCATGACAGCATGGTGTTTTATTTAATGTTATTTTGTGTCTACTATAATTTTTTCTATTCTTTTAAATAATGCCCATCTTTTTTTATTGATTCTCCTAATCAGATATGAACACAATGTATGATTTATTTTTTTTATCACTGAAATGTATGTTTCCTCAACCAAGGCACTTTAAATTTACTTAGTCTCTCAGAAGAGGGACATGACCTCTATAATAACTTTACTTTCTCTGCTCCCACACACTAGTTTTTCTTTTTTCCATAATACCTTTGAAATACATTTTCTTTGCTTCCTCCCTCTTATTCATCATTTCATAGCTTTCTTTCTTTTTTTTTTCCTGATCATTAGTACCTAATCGGAATTCTCTTAATCTGTGACTGTTCTGCTTCAGGAAACTTTCTTTAATACTGATATTACATATTTCAAAAGAGGTTATTGTTATAAATTAAATACCTGTGTATCAAGGTTAACATCTTAACAGTATTTCCTCTGCTATTTCTCTTCCCCCATACTGAGTTCTCTGTTTCAGTTCATTATTTTGGATGAAGTATTTTCCCAAGCATGACAGGAATAGTTTTCTCAGTTTCAAAATAGCCTCATGTTTCTTTCTTTTTTTTTCTTTTTTTTTTTTCCATGACAAGTATGGTATTGTTAAAGTGAAGTATTTTTCTCTCATTTCTCTGGAGATCTTAATTTATTGTTTTCTACTTATTTTTGCAAATGAGAAGTTCAATGTTAGTTTTTTAGTTTTTTTATGCTTCTTGAAATTGAGACCTATGTTTTAAATCAATATGTTTATACTGAAAATCTGTACAGAAGAGACATGAATGGCAGGTCCCTTTGAAGAAGATTCCTAAGGAAGCGCCTGTAAATCTAGCACAAAGTGAAAGCTACCCTGAGTGTATTGGGAAGAAATAAATCACTAGGTGTGGATAAAGATACTGATAGAATTATTTCAAACTACAGAGACTGAATATATCAAAATCCTAACAAGAATATTTCAAAAAATATGGCCAACAAAACAATGGCCTACAGACTGGAAACAGTCAATATCCATCCCAATCTTCAAGAAAGGAAATGCCAAAGAGTGCATAAAGTAACTGTAGGACTATTGCTCTAATTTCCCCTGCATATGAAGTGATGTTTGAGGTGATGCCACCAACTCTTCTACCTTATGTAAAGCAAGAAATGCTCTAGATTCAGAAAATAATGACACACCGGAAATAAAATTTACTGGACTGTGGAGTGCTTCAAAGACTTTCTAAAGTCTAGTTTATGTTTTATAGACTACAGGAAAGACTATGTGGATCATGAAAATCTATAGGTTGCTCTGAAAGGAACGGGTGTGATTCAGCTTTTGATTGTTCTGATAGTTAGATAACCTGTACTGTGGACAGGAAGACATTCTCAGAACAGAATATGGACACAGAAGGTTTCCTATGAAGCAAATGTGTCCAACAGGGTGCATTTTATCTTCTTGTTTGTTTAACCTGTGTGCAGAATATATGTATATATAACTTGGCTAGATTCAGAGGAAAGAGCAGTAAAACCTGGTGGAAGAAATCAAGTAACTTAAGATATACAGGTGACATCATCTTATTGGCAGAAAGTAGCAATGATTTAAAATGACTCCTGATGAAAGTAAAAGAAGGAAGTGGCCAAGTAGGACTATGTTTAAATATCAAGAAGACAAAAAGCCATGATTATGAAAGAAATGCACAACTTTATCAGGAAGAGTAAAGACATTGAATGTTATAGATTTTACTTGTCTTGGTTTACTCATCAATTCAAATGGAGATTGTAGCCAAGAAATCAAGAAAAGGCTGAGACTCAGAAGGGCAGTAAAGGAAGAATTAGGAAACAACACCAAAAGCACAGATGTGTCATTGAGATCAAGGTTAAGATCACCAACAGCCTTCTATTCCCAGTTACATATATAGGTGTTAAAATTGTACAGTGAAGTAAGTTGATATGAAGAAAATTGATTTATTTGAAACATAGTATTGGAGGATACCCTGGACCACCAGAGTAGATCCTAGATCAAGTTAAGCCTGGAACATTCTTGGAGGCAAAAATGACAAAACTGAAGCTGTCCTACCCATCATAAGAAAGCAGAGTTCTTTGGAAAAGACAATAATTTAAGGAAATATAGAAGGCAGCAAGACCAGAGGAAAACCAAATATGAGATGAATTGGCTCCATAAAAGAAGCCATAGGCATGAATCTACAGGAGTTGAGCAAGACCATTAGGGATAGGGCATCATGAACATCACTCATCCATAGGATCACTACTAGTCAGAGACAACTCCATTGCATATAACACATACAAAGTATAATCTCTCATTTCAGAAATTTAAATATGAATATCTATGTCAAAAATAAGTTGGTTTCTTCCCCTCACTGTCCCCCCCCCCAAAAAAAACACCATCCCAGTTAATGTAGCTTAATGAATAAAGCAATGCACTGAAAATGCCTAGGTGCATTTACCTACTCCATAAACACATAAGTTTGGTACTCACCTTTCTATTAGTTCTAAATAATACTAAACGTGCAAGTATCTGCACCACAGTGAGAATGCCCTCTAAATTATAAATGATTACCAGGAACAGGCATTAAGCATGCAAAGTAGTTCATAACACCTTACTTTACCACACCCCCATTGGAGACAGCAGTGATAAAAATTAAGCGATAAACAAAAGTTTGACTAAGTTATACAAATACCTGGGGTTGGTAAATTTCATGCCAGCTACCACAGTCATACTATTAACCCAAAATAATAGAAACATGATATGAAGCGTGTTTAAGATACTATAAAAAAAAAAAAACGTTCTGACTAAGCCATAAAAAAACCCCAGCCAGAACAAAAATAAACCACGAAAGTGACTTTACAAACTCAGAACACACAAGAGCTAAAACTCAAACTGGGATTAGATACCCCACTATGCTTAGCCCTAAACTCAGATAATTCCCCTAACAATATCTGTTCATCAGAGTACTACTAGCAACAGCCTAAAACTCAAAGGACTTGGTGACACTTCATATCCCTCTAGAGGAGCCTGTCCTATAATCGATAAATCCCGATAAACCTCACCAGCCCTTGCTAATACAGCCTGTATACCGTCATCCTCAGCAATTCTAAAAAGGAACTGTAGTAAGCAAAAATATTAGACATAAAAATGTTAGGTCAAGGTGTAGCTTATGGACAGGGAAGAGATGGGCTACATTTTCTATTCCAAGAACTCAACTAATCACAAACAAAAGCTCTTGTGAAACTAAAAACTGAAGGAGGGTTTAATAGTAAATTAAGACTAGAGAGCTTAATTGAATTAGGCCATGAAGCACGCACACACCTCCGGGCACCTTCCTCAAGTGTAAGAATGCAACTAATCCTATTGACAAACGTTTAGCAAATAAGAGGAGACAAGTTGTAACAAGTAAGTGTACTGGAAGGTATGCTAACGGATCTCTTGTTGGTATGTTCCTGTGAATTAAGGGGAGGGCATCAGATACCTCATGCAACACCTGAAGAAATTGTCTTTAATCTTCAATATAATACATTAGCTCATTTAAGTAGTTAACAATGTCTATCCA
The DNA here is from genome assembly GCA_004027555.1 of Craseonycteris thonglongyai. Taxonomy (NCBI): domain Eukaryota; kingdom Metazoa; phylum Chordata; class Mammalia; order Chiroptera; family Craseonycteridae; genus Craseonycteris; species Craseonycteris thonglongyai. The sequence goes on from PVKE010051095.1 coordinate 4,833, forward strand.
TTCACCTCTCTTCTGACCTTTTTCATATCAAAGACACCAACACACCCTTCCTGTGAAAATTCGCTTTAGACTCAAACCTTTGACTGCTAAGCTCTTCTGAAATGTTCCTCTCCCTACCCACCCAGCCCCTACCTATTTTGATTTTGCTTTCTACTCCTTTTTCCCCAAGGCTACTGAGGAGGGAGGCTTTTGAAAATTTAGTAGACTATTGCCACTTCAAGTTGTTATCCATTTTTAGCACAATCCTGGCTAATCAGAGGAAAATAGATTATAGTTAGGATTTGAGGGTAAAGAAGGTACACTCCAGTTGCCTTATTCCCAGAATCTCCTCAGAAAAAGATCTCTTGTTAATAACAACATATCGAGATTAAAGCTATTGCTTTTTCTCCTCATACAAATTTGTAAACAAAACAGTAAATTATAGTCTTTATATTGAGAATATTTGCTTTCAATTGATTAAATTATTATAATGGGGGTTGCAGGATAGCTCAGTGGTTGAGCACTTACCTTGCAATCGTGAGGTCTGGGGTTCGATTCTTGGCCCCGGCCCATAAAAACCCATATACTAAACTGTGGTTCAACTGGTAGCTGAAGGCAGCAAAGGTTCTCACCTCCCATTAGGGAGGCCCCCAGTTTGGTTCCCACCCTGCGTGGCCCCCCATCCATCTGTGTGGAATGAAACCATGTCACAACTAATGATGTACAACTATGGAGACTGCTCTGGGCCCTTCCTGTTCTCTAGCTCGCTCTCTCTCACCTTCCCTCAAGTAATAAAATGTCATTAAAAATAAATTATTGTGTATGTAAATAATTTATTTCATATAATAAATTATGAAATATTACAATTTTATATTTGAAATAATGAATGATTTTATTCTTGGAATAATGAAATTGGGTTAAAATTCCATTTAAAGTGAAGGAAAAAATATAGATTTAATTGTTAAACATTGAAAAGGTACACTGATGTTATTATAAATCACCATGACATTTACAAGTGAACTTTTGAGCAGAGCAAGGTTAATTTAATTGTTCTGTTCTCACAAGGTTTTTTGTTTGTTTGTTTGTTTTTTAAGCTGAAAATAAGCTTGCTGGGATATCTATTTAAGAAAAATTCATGGATTTCAGAGATAGTTGGTAGCATAAGAATAGAGTTAGAAAAATGGAAAGATACATACTTTAAAAACATGACCTAAATGAACAAAGAAAGATGAAGATGTCTAAAGTTATTTTAGCATAACTTTTTAACTGTGGATTTGCTTATCTTTAACCATTTTTGACCTACAAAAGTGACAGGTTTATAGGACTTATAAACTTAATGAAAAACACATCCTTAGGGAAAATTTGAAGCTACTGAAATCTACACAAAATGTATTTCTTTGCTTGCAATGTCTCCCTTTTTTCTTTACAGAGAAAGTTGTATATCCTTATGCTTTTACTTATTGTACATTGAAAATTTTATATGTCATTAAATAGTACTCTAAAACATATGTAATGGAAATTTTTATAATCTGCTTTCAAATAAACTACAATTATTTACAGTATTTTTCCATGTTTAAGAAAATACTTTTTTCTAAAATTGCTGGATCAAAAGTTGAGGGTCATCTTAGACATGGTAGTAAGCCATGTATTGATTTATTATTATTACTATTTTAAAATTATATTTTATTGTTTGAAAGAAGGTGAAAGAGACAGAGATAGAGAGAAGGAGAGAGGGCCCAAAGCAGTTTATATAGTTGAGCATCACTAGTTGTGGCTATTTCTTTCCACACAGGCGGATAGGAGGCCGCATGGGGTGAGAACCAAACCGGCGACCTCTTGCATGGGGGGCAAGAACCTTTGCTACCACCCTGGCAGTTATGAGCTTTGCCAAAGTTCAGCATATAGGTTTGCATGGGCCAGGGCCAGGATTCGGTCCCTGGACCTCGCAGTTACAAGGCAAAGTGCTCAATCTGCTGAGCTATCCCAGCATCCCCTGAATTTTTAATATTGGGTTAGAAAAATAGGGGTTGTCTTATACATAGGGGTGTTATACATGGAAAAATATAGTACTCTACCATCCCCTTATCTATAAAGCTATGATAAGCTTTTAGATGTCAGTAACTGAAACCCACCCACATTAGCTTAAGGGAAATTATAAGCTGCTATAGGATATTGGAGTGTTTCAGAGAATGAAAAGAAACTGATGCAGACAATGACTAGAATGTGCAGTGGAGTTCTCCTAGTAATATTTTGTCTTTGTCTCTTATTTCTGCTTCTCCACATCTCTTCCTCCTCCTCTCTCTGTAGACTGACATTCTCTACTCTTCAGTCTATCTGGAGAATAATAGCCTGGCACAGTTCTCCAGGATATCAGCCCAAACTAAACTGGAATTCTCAGGTGAAAAAGACAATATAATAGACATAGTTTGGTCAGTGTCTACTCTGGTCCAATCAGCAGTAGCCAGTGGATCAATGTTCCACTTTTATTTTATTATCTTCATGCCCCCACCCCCATTTGTGTCCTTCCAGTACCTTTCCCTTTAGCAACCATCAATCAGCTTGTTCTGTATATTTATAGGTATTTTTTGTTTTGTTTTGGTTTTTCAAGATTCCACGTATAATTGAAATCATGTCTTCTTTGTGACTTATTTCATAATACCCTCTAGATTCATCTATACTATCACAAATGGCTATATTTCATTCTTTTTTATTACTGAATAGCATTCCATTGTGTGTATGTGGTGTGTGTATCTTTTCTTAGATATGTTGGCCATCTCTATGTCCACTCTGGAGAAATATCTGTTGAGGTCCTATGCCCATTTGTCAATTGGATTGTTTGGTTTTCTTTGGTATTAAGTTGTATGAGTTCCTTATATATTTTGATATTAACCCCTTATCAAATGTACCATTTGTGATATCTTCTCCCATTCAATAGGCTGTCTTTTCCTTTTATCTATGGTTTCCTCACCTGTACAGAAACTTTTTAGTTTGACAGTTCCATTTGTGTAATTTTTCTTCTGTTTCCCTTACCCAAGAAGACATATCCAAAAATATATTGCAGTGTCAAAGAGTTTACTGCCTACATTTTATTCTAGGAGTTTTATTTTAGGTCTTACATCTAAGTCTTTAATTAATTGTTAGTTTACTTGTGTATGTGGTGTTAGAAAGTGGTCCAGTTTCATTTTATTGCATGTATCTGTCCACTTTTTCCAGGACCACTTATTAAAGACTGTTTTTTTCCCAACTGTGTATCCTTGTCTCCTTTGTAATAGATTAACATACCATATAAGCAATAATTTATTTGGGCTTTCTATTCCATTTCATTGATCTATATATGTTTTTATGCTAGTACCATATTGTTTTGATTATTGTAACTTTATATAATATCGGTTGATATCAACTTGGTTGTTTCTCAAACTTATTTTTATATGCAGCGTTTTTTGTTCTGTGTAAATTTTCTAATTGTGAGGACAAACCATCAATATTTTAATAGGGACTGCATTGAATCTGTATATTGCTTTAAGTAGTGAGGCCATTTTAACAATATTAATCCTTCCTATCTGTGAGAAAGCTGTATTGTTCCATTTACTTGTATCTTCTTCAGTTTCTTTCTTTGATGTCTTTTATAGTTTTAAGAGTATAGTTTTCTCACACCTTTAGTTAAATTTATTCCTAGGTATTTTATACTTTTTTTGATGTAAATGCTAACAGATTGTTTTCTTAATCTTTTCCTCTGATTCTCCATTATTGGTATATAGGAGTACAACAAATTTCTGTACATTGATGCTATATCCTGAAACTTCACTGAATTCATTCATTTGGTCTAATAGTTGTTTAGGGTTTTCTATATATAAGTAAAGTATCATGTCATCTACAAATAATGAGTTTTCCTTCTCCTTTCTTATTTTGATGCCTCTTATTTCTTTTTTTTATCTGCTTACTGTGGATATACTTACATTTTGAAAAATGACTGTGTATTTTATTACAGAAGTTATAGTTTTCAATTGTAGTATTGTATTTTCTTTTGTATTATGCTCATTTTTCTCTATCTGGTTTCCAATGTTTTTTTCTGTGTTTTTGTTCTTTGTTTATCGGTTCTGTATAACTTGCATTGTCTCTCTCCCACTCCTTGCATTCTCTGTTATTTTCTTTTAAATACCCCTTCTCAAATTGCTTCATCCCTATATGCTAGATCAGGAGTTCCCAACCGTTTTATACCCTAAGGCGCATTCTAAAATATCGGTAGGGCGGCAGGCACCAGCTATTTCTGAGGATATTTATTATTGAACAAGAATAAAAAATAATAAACAAAAATAATTTTAAAATAATAAATTTATTGTACAAATTATATACACACAAAGAAACATATATACAAAACGTAATACGAAGTAAATAAAAAAACACACGTATAATAAAATCATTTAAAAAACATAAAAGAAAACATAAAAAAAAAACAATCTGTCAGTGTGATCTTTGGCATTGCATTTCATTGGCCAGTGCCTCATAATTAGGAGAGTATGACGACAACCCTGTTAGCAAAAAATTACTAAGATGCTCATTGGTAAGTTGAGATCTATATCGTGATTTTATTAAATTCATGTTTGAAAACAAAGATTTGCATAAATACGTTGACCCGAAAAATGATTTGATTTTATATGCCGCTTTTTTTAAAAATGAAAACATTTTTGTCGACTATGTTCCATAAGTCCTCTGATATTAAGGATTTTAGCAAAATATCGTTCTTAAGGTTCAAAATTTCTAACTCTAGTTCTTCTGCTTTCCCCTGAACAAGGTCTGCAATACATGAGGCTAGTTCTCTTACATTTATTTGGCAAGTAAAAGGATTGATACAGAAGGAGACAATTGGCTCGCTATTTGTAAACTGCAGAAATCTCTCTTCAAACTGTTTTTGAAGCACTTGCAGGGTCTCAATAAATAATGACACGTTTAATTCATTGTTACCTAGCATTTTCCTCATATATGGGAAGTGCATGAGAGACTTGATATGCAGATGTGATATCAACAAAGTCCATTTTGCTTTAAATGCGTTTGCAGAGCTTATCATTTCAGCTATATTTTTGTCTTTTTCCTGCAACTCCAAATTGAAAGAATCTAATTTTTCCATGGTGTCAGCAAGAAAACCCAAATCCACCAGCCAGCAAGAGTCTGTTAGTTCATCATCATTTTCATTATTATCATGGATAAATGTTTTTATTTCTTCAATTAAGTTCCAAATCTTATAAGAACTTTACCTTTACTGAGCCAATGTACTTCAGTATGCAGGATGAGATCGTGTTAATCATCTTCAGTATCTTCTAACAGGTCCTTGAAAAGTCGGTGTTGCAATAGAGCTGCTCGAATAGAGTTGATTATCTTTGTGACTATTTTCATAACATGTTCAAAGGGCAGTATTTTACAACACAAAGCTTCCTGATGGATAATACAGTGGTAGTACATAAAGTTTGAAAATGATTCATCTTTCCTGCAAAGGGCAATCAATCCTTTGTTTTTACCAGCCATTGCCGGTGCCCCATCGGTAGTTATAGCAGACAACTTATGCAAAGGCATGTTTATCGACCTAGCATATGTTCTGAAAGTTTTATAAATATCCTCACCTCTCGTCTGTCCTTTCATTGGTAATAGTTGCAACAGCTCCTCTTTTACTGTGAAGTTACTAAATACCATTCTCACCATAACTGCCAACTGTGCGGTGTCTAATATATCTGTTGACTCATCCAATTGCAGAGAGAAGCAGTCACATATTTCCAAGTCAGTCTTTAACTGAGTTTGCAAGTCTTTTGAAATTGCGTGTATTCTTCTTGTGACTGTGTTATTTGACAACTGTAGGTCTTGTATCGCCGACATAATCTCACGCTTGTTAGAATATTCCTCAAACAAACAATCGGCAGCAGTCAGAAATGCTTCTTTTAACA
>PVKE010051096.1:0-10744 GCA_004027555.1 Craseonycteris thonglongyai
AAAAAAAAAAAAAAAAAAAAAAAAAGATTTATTTTAGGGGAAGCCGGGATGGGGCTCTGTGGGTTGAGCGCTCACTTTGCAGCCCTGGGGACCGAGGATCGAATTTCGGCCCCGCCCGAGTGGACCCATATGCTGAGCTGAGGAGTGCCCCCAGTTCAGTTCTCACAGGGGCAAGACCCCGGCTCAGTTCCTGCCCTGTGCAGCCCCGCCCACCTGTGGAATGAAACCATGTGGAAAAACCAATGATGTGCAACTATGGAGACTGTTCTGGGCCCTCCCTCTTCTCTCTGTCTCTATCTCTGTATCTCTCTCTCTGTCAAAAACAATAAAAATAAATCTTAAAAAAAAAAAAAAAGATTTATTTTATTGTTTGAGAGAAAGTGAGAGAGAGAGAAGGGAGGAGGGCCCAGAGCAGTCTCCATAGTTGTACATCATTAGTTGTGACACAGTTTCATTCCACACAGGTGGATGTGGGGCCGCGCCGAACTGCAGCCTCCCACATGGGAGGTAAGAACCTGGGCTGCTGAGCCATCCCTGTGGTTGCCAGTTGTGCTGCAGTCCAGCATGTGGCTTTGCACAGGCTGGGGCTGGGATTCAATCCCTGGACCTTGAGATTGCAAGCTATCCCAGCATCCCTGTATAGAAATATTTTTATTAATAATTAAAATGTTACACTGTCACAGAAGTAATTAGTTTAGACTGAGAGTATTTTCTAATGATCAGAGACTATGGGACTATGGGGTGGAAGGCAAAGATTTGTAGAGGTCTGTCTCCAAGCTCAGGAGAAGCCAATTTCTTCTTTTTTTTTTTTAAGATTCATTTTTATTGTTTCTGACACACAGAGAGAGACAGAAAGACAGGGACAGAGAGAAGTGGGAGGGCCCAGAGCAGTCTCCATTGTTGTATATCATCAGTTTTCAACATGGTTTCATTCCACAGTTATGCACGGGGCTGCTCAGGGCAGGAACAGGGTTGGGGCCTCCTACATGGGAGGCACAACCAGGGCAGAAGCCTAACTGGGGACTTCCTACATGGGAAGCTCACCCTGGCAAGAACCAAACTGGGGGCATACCCCAGTTCAGCATATGGGTCCACACGGGGCAGGGCCGGGATTCAATCCTTGGACTCTGGACCTGCAAATCAAATGCTCAACCTGTTGAACCATCCCAGAATCCCCAGAAGCCAATTTCTAAACCATCACCCACCCCCTGTGACAGCCACCCTTACCCAAATGGGTTGCCTGAAGGGCTAGACATCCTAGTATATAAAGGACAAATCTGGGGCCCAAAACTGAAAACTGGAGGTGAGAAAAAACCTAAGTTGTAACCAAGTTAGGGCCAGCACAGGTACTGCTCATAATTTAGAGACATGTAAGAGAAATGTGGTGTTAACCTCTGGCTGGTTGTTTCCTCAAAGCCCTGAGGGTCAGGAGAAAGGGACTTTCTCTGTCTGAATAGCATTGAAGCCTCCAAGCTGTTTCTCTGGAAACCTCTGTTTTTAAGAGGAATCCCCCACCGCCCCCACCCCCCACACACACTCCTTTAATTAGTCATGAGTTCCTAGAAGCCAGATGGGAAGTGATGTCCAGGGTTGTCCACAGCTGGAACTGGTTAGTGATCAGGGAAGTGGGAGGGGTTTGGGGATGGCTCAGGGCCTAGGCCAGCACATTCTGTTCCAAGGATGCCCCAAACTTCTTCACCCCCATTAAGAACACTTGCTAGCATTCTCACCCACCCACTGCCCCTCAAACGCCCAGACCCTGGCTCAGCTGAGAGGACATCAGACCCCATTTTTAAGTTCTTCAGTTCCTGTCAAAATTGTTTGCTTCTCCAATTCACAGAAAAAGATGTTATCCTACAGGATTCCACTGGACATAGATGGAGGCTTCTGTTTGTGGTCCCATAGACCATCGAAGTGACAAAGGAATGTATGAAGGGATAAATGCTAGCCTCTGGAACAAGGAGGCAAATAAAGGAACAAAGAGTTTAAGTATTCTTTCAACCTCAGGGAAGATAGGGAGATGGTGTAACACTAAGGATTTTTGCTCCTTCTGGAAATGGCATCCTCTTTTTGTTTAATGAAAACCAAACTGATCTTTATAGCTTTTCCCAAGAGAAGTGGAATGTGGGAGAGTCTTTGGCCTCCTGTCCTCACTCTGTGACTATAGGAAACAGATCTGTCCTAATGTTTGGGGACTGTCATGAGCCTGGAAAGCCCATCTTTGGCTATATTATTTGTTGGCAACGGGTTTGATAGTGGGGTTGGCAAGGGAAGGAGTTCAGCACTGACTTCCCATTTTGAAAAGGGTAGTAACTAGATGGGGGAGGGAGACCTGGAAAAGACTCAATTCTATTTCTGCCAGGGCAGCAGAAAGAGAGAGGACTGTTGGGGTGAGAAGGTGCCCCTTGACAGGGGGAGCTATATAGGGAGGGGGTCTGCTTCTGTGTCCCCTGTTTAGCCCCTAACTTACTTAATAAGAAGGATAATAGGTGTTTATTAGTGTGGTTTTGTTTCTTACTGAATTCACTAATTTCACAATGGGGAAAGAGTTGACATTGTATACAAATATATCGTGCACATAGTGAGGAAGGAAGAGCTAAAGGATTTTAGAGTGCCAAAGGGGCACAGTTGCAGTTTGAGCTTGAGCTGCATGTAGCTTTGGCATAATGAACACTGCCACTCAGCTATGAAAGAAGTTTTTTTGTGTGTTTTTTTTTCATAAAGATTTATTTTATTGATTTTTATCAGAGAGAAACAGAGACAGAGAGAAGGGGGAGGGCCCAGAGCAGTCTCCATAGTTGACATCAGTTTTCCATATAGTTTCACTCCACAGGTGGGCACAGGGCTGAGCGGGGCAGGAACTGGGCCGGGAGCCTCCCACATAGGCCCCGGCAAGAACTGAACTAGGAGCACACCCAGTTCAGCATGTGGGTCCACATGGGCCGGGGCCGAGATTCGATCCTCGGTCCCCGGGGCTTCAAAGCGAGCTCTTAACCTGCTGAGCCATCCCAGCTTTCCCAAGAAAGAAGTTTTTGAAACAGGAAATAGGAAAAGATAGCTGAGGAAGATGATTAATCCTAAGGAAGACTGTACTCTCAGATTTTTATTTTATTTTATTTTATCCAATAGCTATTCCTAAGGATGTATGTGCTTGCCTATTGCCCATTTTTGTAAGACCCATATGTGTGTGTGTGTGTGTGTGTGTGTGTGTTATTACAGGAGTGATGCTTCTGTGTTATAAAAAATTGAGATCATATATAACTGCCTGCTTTCAAAAAGAAAGCCAGATACTTACAGGATAGGAGCACACTGAAAAAGAATTGAGAGATATTTGAAAACCAAGAGATGGAACAGGTGAAAAATATCCAGTTGATCACTGGCTAGAAAACACAAGACTGACCACTGACCAGAGTAGCCAGGGTGGTCAATAAGATCAGAAAGAACTGATCAGCAAGGGTGTTAACCCTCTGCTCTGAGGCCAATGGTGAAAAGAGAGTAAAAGAGAAGCAAGTGGGGGATGCTGGGATAGCTCAGCAGGTTGAGCACTTGCCTTGAAACCGCAAGGTCCTGGGATTGCAGCCCCGGCCCATGCAAATCCATATGCTGAACTGTGGCATAATAGGTAATTGCCAACATGGAGGTGAAGGTTCTCACCTCCCATGAGAGAGGCCCTCAGTTCAGTTCCCATCCCATGTGACCCCACAATCACTTGTGTAGAATGAAACTATGTCACAACTATTGAGGTGACTCCTCTGGGCCCTCTCCCTTCTCTCTGTATCTCTCTGTCTCTGTCAAAAACAATAACATAAATCTTTTTTTAAAAATTAGTTCTGATTTTTTATTTTCAACAGTTTGATTGTGATGTGCTTAAGTGTGGTTTGCTGAGTTTTTTTTGCTTTTTTTTTTTTTACCTTTTTTTAAAGATTAATTTTATTGTTTGAGAGAAGATGAGAGAAAGAGAGAGAAGGGGGAAGGGCCCAGAGCAGTCTCCATAGTTGCACATCATTAGTTGTGACATAGTTTCATTCCACACAGGTAGATGTGGGGCCACACAGGGCAGGAACCTAACTGGGGGCCTCCCACATTAGAGGCGAGAACCTTCTTCGCAAGGCTCAGCGGTAACCAGTTTCACTGCAGTTCAGCATATGGGCTTGCATGGGCTGGATCCGAGATTTGATTCCCAGACATTGTGGTTGCAAGGCAAGCACACAACCTGATGAGATATGCCAGCATCTCTACTGAGCTATTTTTATCTGCAAGTTTATCTTTCACCAAATGTGGAAAGTTTTTTCAGTCATTATTTTTTCAAAGACATTTATTTCTGCCCCATTCTCTCTTTCTTTCTGTGACTCCACTTACATATATGTACACTAGATTTTTTATATTGTCCTATAGGTTTCTGAAGTTCTATTCACATTTTTCTTTTTCTTTTTTTCCTATGTAAACTTCAGACCAGATCATTTCTTCTTTCTTTTTTTTTTTTTAAAGATTTATTTATTGTTTTTGACAGAGAGAGAGAGATACAGAGTCAGAGACAGAGAGAAGGGGGAGGGCCCAGAACTGTCTCCATAGTTGCATATCATTGGTTTTTCCACATAATTTCATTCCACAGGTGGGCGGGGCTGCACAGGGCAGGAACTGGGCTGGGGTCTCACCCCGGTGAGAACTGAACTGGGGGCACTCCCTAGCTCAGCATATGGGTCCGCACGGGCCGGGACTGGGATTCGATCCTCAGTCCCCGGGGCTGCAAAGTGAGCGCCTAACCCACTGAGCCATCTCGGCTTCCCCAAAGATCATTTCTATTGATCTTTTTCAACTTCATGAATTTTTCCCTAGGTCATCTCCAATCTACTATTAAGTCCATTAAGTGATTTTAAAATTTCAAATACTGTATATTTTAATTATAGAATTTTCATTTGTTTTTTTATTTTCTATTCTTCTGCTGATATTTTCTATTTTTCCATTTATGATGAGCATATTTTCCTTTACTTCAGTCAGTATTATTATAATGGCTGCTTGAGAGTCCTTGTCTGATAGTTCCAACGTATGAGTCATTGTATTAGTCTGGGCCCAACTAGGAAAGAGAAATCACACAGTAATTTAAACAAGAAAAGTTCAATATGCTGAGTGGCAGACAGGAAGCTGCGTTGTCACGCCCATAGGACTTGCTGGAAGTCTGACCTCTAAGGAAAGCTGTTTGTGGGAAGATGTTTCATCTTTCGATACAAAAACTCCTAGGAAGAGGGTTACCAGGGAAAGCTGCTAGCCACTGAATGCTGCTAGCTACCATGCACTGGAGAAGCCATGCAAAATGCAGGAGCTTGCTAAAGTGAGTACATCAGAACCTAGACGTAAAAGGCCTTTCTCCTATAATGTCTTTCTAGCACCTTCTATTGACAAAATTTCAGTGCCCCTGGGCAAAGAAAAGAATATTCAAAGGGCCCAATCCATTTGTACAGAGCAGGCAAAAAGGATAAATTTGGAACAGAGAGGCAATAAATCAATAACCAGCAACATCTTATTGGGGTGGGTCTCTATTGATTGCCTTTTCACTTGAGAATTAGTCACACTTTCCTGTGTATGTGTATATTGAGGACTTTGAGATTGTATCCTAGACATTATAAATGTTACATTGTGGGAACTCTGTTTTGTTATATTCCTCTAAAGAGTATAATTGCTTCTTTTTTAAAAAGATTTATTTTATTGTTATTATTGTCTTTTGAGAGAGGGTGAGCTGGGGGAGGGGGCGGGAAGAAAGGGGAGCACCCAGAGCAGTCTCCATAGTTGTACATTATTAATTGTGACATGGTTTTAGTCCACACAGGTAGACGTGGGGCCATGTGGGGTGGGAACCAAACCAGGGGCCTCCTGCATGGGAGGTGAGGACTTTTGCTGCTGAGCTATTTTGGTGGTTACCACTTGTTCTGCAGTTCAGCATATGGGGTTTGCACAAGCTGGGGCTAGGAATCAAATCCCAGACCTCATGGCTGTGAGGCAAGAGCTCAACTGCTGTGCTATCCAGGCATCCCCTATGAATGTGTCCTGAGTAGATCATTAACTGGGTTAGAATCAAACTGCAGATTCCTTCTTTATTTTTAAAGATTTATTTTACTGTTTTGACAGAGAGTGAGAGACAGAGAGAAACAGAGAGAAGGGGGTGGGCCCAGAGCAGTCTCCATAGTTGTAGTCATCAACTTCCAACATAGTTTTCATTCCACACAGGTGCAAGGGGGCCACACAGGGGGGCAGGAATTTGCTAGGGGCCTCCTGCATGGGAGGCATGGCCCCCTCAAGTCAGGGGCCAAACCAGTGGGGGAGAACTGAACTGGGGCCTCCTGCATGGGAAGCACACCCCAGTTCAGCATATGGGTCCACACGGGCCAGGGCTGGGACTGGATTCTCGGTCCCCAGGGCTGCAAAGTGAGCACTGAACCCGATGAGCCATCCTGGCTTCCCCAAGATTTATTTTATTATTTGAGAGAAAGGGGGGCTGGTGGGCAGGGTTGGGCCCAGAGCAGTCTTCGTAGCTGTACATCATTAGTTGTGACATGGTTTCATGTGGGGCAGGAACCAAACCAGGGCCTCCCACCTGGGAGGCAGGAACTTTGTCACAGAGCCATCCCTGTGGTTACCAGTTGCACCACAGGTCAGCATCTGGGGTTTTCCTGGGCTGAGGTTGGGAATCGACCCCAGATCTTGCAATTATGAGGCAAGTGCTCAACCATTGAGCTATACTGGCATCCCCTCAAACTGCAAATTCTATCTCACTTGTGGTAGGTGGTAGCACAGATCTCTGTTCAGTTATCTTACTACCCAAATATAACCACTGCTAACACTTTGAAGCATTTCCTTTTAGTCTTTCCACATAATTTTTCTTCTACAACATTTTTTTTAATGTCTATCTGAAGGTTTATCATACAACATAGTATGCATGCATTTCTTTTTTTTTTCTTATTGTTTGACAGAGAAATAAGGGGGAGAGCCCAGAGCAGTCTCCATAGCCATATATCATCAGTTTTCTTTTTTTTTTAATATTTTTATTTATTTATTTATTTTTGACAGAGAGAGAGAGAGAGAGAGAAAGAGACAGAGAGAGAGAGAGAGAGACAGAGACAGAGACAGAGAGAGAACTGAACTGGGGGAGCTCCCAGTTCAGCATATGGTTCCGCACGGGCCGGGACCGGGATTCGATCCTCGGTCCCCGGCGCTGCAAAGTGAGCGCTTAACCCACTGAGCCATCCCGGCTTCCCCTCTTTTTTTTTTTTAAGATTTGTTTTATTATTTTTGACAGAGAGAGATAGAGGCAGAGAGAGACAGAGAGAAGGGGGAGGGCCTAGAGCAGTCTCCATAGTTTATGTCATGTTTTTTGACAGTTTCGTTCCACACAGATGGGCGTGTAGCCACGCAGGGTGGGAACTGGGCTGTGGGCCAAACTGGGGGCCTCCTACATGGAAGCTCACCCCAGCAGAATCTGAAGTGGGCCCACCACCCCCCCACACACATGAGAAGCACATCACAACTGTTAAGCATATGAGTCCACACAGGCTGGGGGCTGGGGGCTGGGGGCTGGGACCGGGACTCAATCCTTGGACCTCAGGGGTGCAAGGCGAGCGCTCAACCTGCTGAGCCATCCTGGCTTCCCCCATCATCAGTTTTTGACAGTTTCATTCCATAGGTGGATGTGGGGCCACACAGGGTGGGAACCAGGATGTGGGCCTCCCACATGGGAAGTGCATCCCTGCAGGCCTCCCACATGGGAAGCATACCCTGGCAGGAACCAAACTGGGGGCCTCCCACAAGAGAAGCATGCCCCATGGGGTTCATCATATGGGTCCGCATGGGCTGGAGCCAGGACCAGGATTTGTTCCCTGAACCCTGCGGCCACAAAGTAAGCACTTAACCTGCTGAGCCATTCCAACATCCCCAGCATAGTATACTTCACCAATGGATTCTTTGGGACATTAAAATTGTGTTCTTTGTGTTTGTTTTGTTTTCTATCTTTTTAAAAATACTTTAAGAAAAAAACATCTTTGTGTAGGATGCTAGGATAGCTCAGCAGTTGAGCGCTTGCCTTGCAACCGTGAGGTCCAGGAATTGAATCCTGGCCCTGGCCCTGGCCCGTGAAAACCCATATGCTGAACTGTGGCATAACTGGTAACAGCTGGAATGGCAGTGAAAGTTCTCACCTTCCAAGGAGGAGGTCCCCAGTTCGGATTCTGCCCTGTGCGGCCCCACATCCACCTGTGTGGAATGAAACTATGTCACAACTAGCGATATACAACTATGGAGACTGCTCTGGGCCCTCCCCCTTTCTCTCTCTCTCTTTCTCTTACCTCTCAAACATTAAAAATAAATCTTTAAAAAAAAAAGCTTTGTGATTAAATCTTTACATATATTGTTTTATCCTCAGGAGAATTTTTTAATTACAGTTGACATTCAATATTATATTATATTAGTTTTGGATATACAGCATATTAGTTAGACATTTATGTACCTTATGAAGTGATCCCCCGATAAATCTAGTACCCTCCTGAAACCATACATAGTTATTACAATATTAGTGACTATATTCCCTATGCTATACTTAATATCCCTATGACTATTTTGTAACAACCAATTTGTACTTCATAAAGATTTATTTTTATTGTTTTTGACAGAGAGAGAGAGAGAGACAGACAGACAGACAGACAGAGACAGAGAGAAAGGGGAGGGCCCAGAGCAGTCTCCATAGTTGCACATCATCGGTTTTTCCACATAGTTTCATTCCACAGGTGGGCGCAGGGTTGCACAGGGCAGGAACTGGGCCGGGGTCTCACCCCAATGAGAACTGAACTGGGGGCACTCCCCAGTTCCGCATATGGGTCCGCACAGGCCGGGGCCGGGATTTGATCCTCAGTCCCTAGGGTTGCAAAGTAAGAGCTTAACCCACTGAGCCATCCCAGCTTCCCCGATTTGTACTTTTTTTTTTTTTTTTTAATATTTATTTATTTATTTTGACAGAGAGAGAGAGAGAGAGAGAGAGAGAGAGAACTGAACTGGGGGAGCTCCCAGTTCAGCATATGGGTCCGCACGGGCCGAGGCCGGGATTCGATCCTCCGTCCCCGGTGCTACAAGGTGAGCGCTTAACCCACTGAGCCATCCCGGCTTCCCCAAGATTTGTACTTCTTAATCCCTCACCTTTTTCATCCAGGCTCCTAACCCCTCTCCCATCTGGCAATCATCAGTTTGCTTTCTGTAACTATGAGTCTATTTCTACTTTGTTTGTTCATTTTTATGATTCCACATATAAGTGAAATTGTATGTACAATGAAACTTTGGAATTTGAACTTATTTCGTCCCAGAACCCTGTTCAAGTTGCAAAACGTTCGAGTTCCAAGATGAGTGGGCATTCGGATAAAGCTTTGGGCCATACAGTCAATACATCCCATGCGAGCAACATGTTGGCGTTCGGATTCCAAAGCAATGTTTGTATTCCGAGGCAAAATTTGCTTGATTTTTTTGTTCAGATTCCAAGTTGTTTGAGTTTTGGGGTATTTGGATTCCAAGATATCACTGTATTTGTCTTTCTCTGTCTGGCTTATTTCATAATACCCATCCACGGTCCATCCATATTGTCGCAAATGGTACGATTTTATTCATTTTTATGGCTGAGTAATATTCCATTGTATATATGTACCACAATGTCTTTGTCCAATTATTTATCCATAGGACTTAGGTTGCTTCCATCTCTGGGCTATTGTAAAAAATTCTTTAATGAGGGGAAGCCAGGATGGCTCAGAGAGTTGAACACTCACTTTGCAGCCCCAGGGTCCAATGATTGAATCCCTGCCCCAGCCCATGCGAACCTACAAGTTGAACTGGGGTGTGTCCCCATTTCAGTTCTTGCTAGGGCCCTTGTGAAAGGTCCCCAGTCTGGTTCCTACTCTGTGCAGCCCCGTGCCCACCTGTGGAATAAAACCATGTCAAAAACTGATGATGCACAACTATGGAGACTGCTCTGGGCTCTCCCCCTTCTCTCTGTCTCTCTCAGTCTCTGTCAAACAATAAAAATAAATCTTTAGGGCAGGGGTTCCCAACCTTTTTATACCCTAGGGCGCATTCTAAAATATCGGTAGGGCGGCGGGCACCAGCTATTTCTAAGGATATTTATTATTGAACAAGAATAAAAAATAATAAAAATAATTTTAAAATAATAAATTTATTGTACAAATTATATACACACAAAGAAACATATATACAAAACGTAATACAAAATAAATAAAAAGACACGTATAATAAAATCATTTAAAAGAACATAAAAGAAAACATAAAAAAAACCAATCTGTCAGTGTGATCTTTGGCATTCCATTTCATTGGCCAGTACCTCGTAATTAGGAGAGTATGACGACAACCCTGTTAGCAAACAATTATTAAGATGCTCATCGGTAAGTCGAGATCTATATCGTGATTTTATTAGATTCATGTTTGAAAACAAAGATTCGCATAAATACGTTGACCTGAAAAACGATTTGATTTTATATGCCGCTTTTTTTAAAAATGGGAACCTGGGGAAAGCCGGGACGGCTCAGCGGGTTGAGCGCTCGCTTTGAGGCCATGAGGACCGAGGATCGAATCCCGGCTCCGGCCCAGGCAGGACCCACGTGCTGAACTGGGGAGTTCCCACAGTTCGGTTCTCTGTCTCTGTCTCTGTCTCTCTCTCTATCTGTCAAAAAGTAAAATAGAAATAACTATGCACTGAAGACAA
>PVKE010051097.1:0-10744 GCA_004027555.1 Craseonycteris thonglongyai
TCCCAGTTGGTTGGTTGCCTCTTTGCTTTGTTGATGGTTTCCTTTGCAGCACAGAAGCTTTTTATCTTGATAAGGTCCCATTCATTTATTTGTGCTTTTACTTCCCTTGTCATTGAGGTCAGATTCATAAAGTCCTCCCTAAATCCCAGGTCTATAAGTTTAGTGATAATGTTTTCTTCTATGCAATTTATTGTTTCCTTTCTTACTTGGAGGTCATTAATCCATTTTGAGTTAATTTTGGTATATGGTGAGAGATCACAGTTCACATTAAGCCCTTTGCATGAGGTTTTCCAATTTTCCCAGCACCATTTACTGAAGAGGATTTCTTTTCCCCACTGTATATTTTTCAGTCCTTTATCAAAAATAATATGTCCATATATTTTTGGGTTTATTTCTGGGTTTTCAATTCTGTTCCATTGGTTTGTGTGTCTGTTTTGCTGCCAGTACCAAGCTGTTTTGATTACTGAGGCTTTGTAGTACAGATAAAAGTCAGGCAGTGAGATGCCCCCAGCTTTTTCCTTCTTTGTTTGGATAGCTTTTGCGATCCGTGGTCTTTTGTTCTTATATACAAATTGGATGGTTTTTTTAAATCTATTTCTTGAAAGAATGACTGTGGGATTTTGATGGGAATGGCATCGAATCTGTAAATTCTTTGGGGAGTATGGCCATTTTAACGATGTTGATTCTTCCAATCCATGAACAAGGAATGTCTTTTCATTTCTTTGTGTCCTCTTTCATTTCTTTTAAGAGTGTCTTATAGTTTTCAGTGTATAGGTCCTTCACTTTCTTTGCTAGATTTATCCATAGGTATTGCATTCTTTTGTTTGCAATGGCAAAGAGAATGGATCTTCTCATCTCTATTTCTGAAGTTTCATCGTTGGCATACAAAAATGCAGTTGATTTTGGGACATTGATTTTGTAGCCTGTGACTTTACTGTATTTGTCTATTATTTATAATAGACCTCTGATGGAGTCTTTAGAGTTTTCTATCTAAAGGATCGTGTCATCTGAAAAGAGTGACAGTATAACTTCTCTCCCAATTCAAATACCTTTTATTCCTTTCTCTTTTCTGATTGCTCTGGCCAGAATTTCCAGAACAATGTTGAAGAGCAGTGGTGACAGGGGGCATCCTTGTCTTGTTCCTGATTTTAGGAAAATAGGCTTCAGCTTTTTTCCATTCAGTATATTTGCTGAGGGTTTGTCATATATGGCCTTTATTATGTTGAGGTGCTTTCCTTCAATTCCCATTTTATTAAATGTTTTTATCATAAATGGGTGTTTTATCTTGTGGAATTCTTTTTCTACATCAATTGAGATAATCATGTGGTTTTTTATCCTGTGTTTGGTGTATGTGCAGGATTCCATTGATTGATTTGCATATGTTGAACCATCCTTGTGCCCCTGGGATGAATCCCACTTGGAAATGGTGAATAATCTTTTTAATACATTATTGTATTCTGTTAGCTAAAATTTTATTTAAGATTTTTTCATCAGTTTTCATCAGTGAGATTGGCCTATAGTTTTCCTTTTTGCTATTGTCTTTCCCAGGTTTTGTTATTAGGGAGATATTAGCTTCATAGAAAGACTTGGGTAGTACTGCCTCCTCTTGAGTTTTGTGAAGTAGTTTGAGGAGGATGGACATTAGTTCTTCATTGAATGACTGGTAGAATTCATTGGTAAACCCATCTGGTCCATGCCTTTGGCCTTTGGGCAGGATTTGGATTATTGTTTCAAGTTCTGTACTTTGATTGCTCTATTTAGTTTATCCAAATCTTCTTGGTTCCATTTAGGTAAACTATATGTTTCTAAAAATTTGTCCATTTCCTCCAGATTGTCAAATTTGTTGGCATAGAGTCTTTCATAATATTCTCTTATGATTGTTTGTATTTCTGCAATATCAGTTGTGATCTCTCCCCTATCATCCCGTATCCTGGAAATATGAGATTTTTCTCTTTGCCCTTTGTTGAGCCTAGCCAGTGGTTTGTTAATTTTATTGATTTTTTCAAAGAACCAGCTCTTTGTGGCATTAATTTTTTTTTTAATTAAAAAAATAATTTTTTTTTTGAACTGAACTGGGGGCCTCACTGTATTCGGGAAGCACACCCCAGTTCAGCATGTGGGTCCTCCTGGGCCGGAGCCAGGATTTGATCCTCGGTCCTCGGGGCTTCAAAGCGAGCGCTTTACCCGCTGAGCCATCCCAGATTTCCCGGCATTAATTTTATCTGTTGTTTTTCTGTTCTGAAATTCATTAAGTTCTGCTTTAATTTTTATTAATTATTTTTTTTCTGCTGGCTTTGGAGTATCTCTGTTCTTCTTTTTCTAGATCTATAAGACAAGATCTGAGGGTATTTACTTGTAGTTTTTCTTGTTTCTTGAGATATGCCTTTAATGATATAAATTTTCTTCTTAGTACTGCTTTCGCTGTGTCCCAGAAATTTTGGTATGTCATGATTTCCTTGTCATTCGTTTCTACAATTTTTTATTCTCTTGTTTTATTTCCTCTTTGACCCTTTCTAAGAGCATGTTGTTCGATCTCCACGTATATGTGGTTCTCTCTGCTCTTGATCTTTTGCAATTGATCTCAAGTTTCAATGGTTTGTGGTCTGAGAATACACTTGGTATGATTTGGATGCCTAAATTTGGTGAGGTTGGATTTAAGTCCCAAGGTATGGTCGATCCTTGAAAATGTTTCATATGCACTAGAGTAAAATGTATAGCCCTTTTTCTGTAGGATGGAATGCCCTATAAACGTCAATTATGTCCATTTCCTGCAATGTATGGTTTAAAGCTGCAATTTCCTAAATTATTTTCTGCTTGGATGATCTGTCCAATGTTGTTAGGAGGTTGTTTAGACACACCTACTATAATTGTATTTTTGTCAAGTTCTCCTTTTAGACCTGTTAGTAGTTGCTTTATAAATTTTGGTGCTTCCTCATTGGGGGCATATATATTGATGAGTGTCATGTTTTCTTGGTGTATTGTCCCTTTTATCACGATGTAATGTCTATTTTTAGGTCTTATTATTTTTTTTATCCTGATGTCTTTTTCATCAGAAATCAGTATGGACAGTCCTGCTTTTCTCTGACTGCCATTTGCCTGGAGTATTTTTTCCCATTCTTTCACCTGAGTCTTTGTTTGTCTTTGTGGTTGAGGTGTGTCTCTTGTAGGCAGCATATGGTTGGATTTTGTTTTTTAATCCAGTCTGCTACCCTGTGCCTCTTTATTGGTGAATTCAGTCCATTTACATTCAGGGTGCTGATTGATATATGAGGATATCCTGTATTCATTTCTTCTTTCATTTTTATTTTTGTGTTGTCCCAACTTTTCTCCATTTATTTTGATTTCTTGATTCAGGTCAAATAGCCTCCTTCAGTATTTCTTGGAGTGCCGGTTTTGAGCTGGAGAATTCCCTCAGCTTTTGTATATTTCAAAAGGCTTTAATTCTTCCTTCATATCTGAAGGTTAATTTTTATGGATTTTTAATTCTTGGCTGAAAATTTCTCTCTTTTAATATTTTGAAGACTGGGGTCCCCTCCTTCCTGGGTTTCAGAGTTTCTGCTGAGAAGTCTGGTGACAGCCTGATAGGTTTTCCTTTGAAAGTTATATTTTGTTTTTCCCTGGAAGCCTTGAGGATTCTTTCTTTGTCATTGGTTTTTGTCATCTTCAGAATAATATGCCTTGGAGAACATCTGCTATGGTCTAGGTAGTTAGGGCTTCTTCTTTCCTCTTGGATTTGGGGCTGTAATTCCTTCCACAGGTTAGGGAAATTTTCGTCCACTATTTGTTTTAGTAGACTCTGAGAAGATTTTTTCTCACTTCCTTCTGGTACCTCTATTATTCTAATATTGTGCTTTCTGATGGAGTCAGAGAGTTCTTGTAGGGCTCTTTCATTTCTCTTGATTCTCCTTTCCCTTTCTTCTTCCCTCTGTGACATTTCCATGTTTCTATCTTCAATTTCACTCATTTATTCCTCCAGCTTGTCAGCCCTGTTTCCTATGCTGGTCAGTTCTTTTTTCAGCTCTCCCATGATGACTTTTATTTCAAGGAAATCCTTTTGGTTCTGCTCTAACTTCTCAATTTTATTGATAAAGTACTCATTTTGCTCAGAAAATTTCTTTTTGAGGTCATTTCACTGTGTCTGTGTACTTTGCCAGCATTGACTGAGCTTTCTGAGTGTCTTGAGTATTGAAGCCCTGAATTCTATTTCACTTAGATTTGAACCCAGGTGTGCAAGCTTCTTTTTTAAAGAATGCCCCTGATCTTCTGGAGGGGCTTTGGATTCTGAGGTGCACATTGTGTTTGATGTGGTTCTTTTTGCTTTACGCATGAGTATGTTTTCTGGCTTCACTTTACTTTTTCTTCTTAGCTCAGTTGTGGGAGGAGGCACTTTTGGGAGAGGGTTGGGGGAAGCAGACAGCTTTGGTGCCTTGGGGCTCTTCAGGTTGCTGTCTTAGCTGTTAGAAAGCAGTGTAGTGAGGGTGTGGCCAGTGGTGGAATTGTGTGAGTAGGAGCTAGGGTGGGCTAAGACACAATAGCAGACTCCTCTTTCAGCAGAGGGGCTGGTGGTTCAGTGCAGGCAGGGCGAGCAGGTTGAGGCTTTCTCCCCTCTGATATGCTTTTGTTTTAATCCCATCTGTGAGCCTCCAGGCAGCAGCTCAGCAGTGGTGCGGGCAGGGTAAGCAGCTCGGGGCTTTCTTTCCTCTAATTGCCGCTGTGAGCTGGCGGGGCTTGGCAGAGGCTCTGCTGCAGCTTGGCCGGCAGCCGCTCTAGGCCTCCAGCTCTGTAGGGTCTCAAAGACCGCCAGATTCACTCTAAGTACGTCTAATGAAGCACGCTTGTCCACTCAAGCCACTGCCCTCACTCCAAGAGCCCTTTCCTCAAAAGGCGCTCCCTCACACTCAACTCTAGGAGCTCAGCCGTATCTCCTCTGTGAATCAGGGGTGCTGAGCTGCTGTGGGCTGGTGCCCTCTTCTCTTCCTGCCTACCCCCGAAATGCCGCCATCCTGCTCCACAGTCCCTGTTCCACCACAGGCTCTGTGATCTGATTAGGACAATGCATGCCATCCCTTGAGTTCGGATATTAAATTGTCCACAGTCTTGTGGGGCTCCCATGCTTATTAGGTCTCAGCTTCCAGCTTGCCCTCGATCTAGCTCCACTTTGACCATAGTCCCCCAATCCCCCTTTGTTTTTGCCAGCCCCAGGCCATGCTCTGCATTCCTGTCCCTGAACTGCTCCTTCTCCTTCCCTGTCCCGCTCTCCCCTTTTTCCTCTAACCTTTGGGTATTGTTCTGCATTGTGTGGTTCTCTCAGTTGAGGGTGCTTCTCAGGGTTTCCCCTGTGTATTCCCCTTTGTTCATAAGTCCCTTCCCAGGTTGGTATTGGGGTTCTCCTCTCATGTGGCCATCTTTCAACATTTTTACTCTATATGTCTCTTCCTCAATTCCTTTGTCAACATGCCCTCAAATCTTATTCGTCCAAAGTCCTGGATCATTTGACCAAAGAAGATATTAGCCTTGGCCTATGGTTTACTGTTGATTAATACCATGGACCATGTCTCTTTTCATTTGTGTTCCACCCTATGCTTGCAGCATACATGTATTCTGTTTGGGTAGCAACGACACTATAAATTTGTTTTGGATTCAGAGCTTATACAATACTCTCTTGGACAGTACTCCAAATTTCAAAAGTTATCTCCCAGCTGTTTCCTTAAACAGGTCTTCAATTGACCAGTTATTATACAAGAGCAGCTGCTTCTGTGCTATAGGCTAGTGAATTCTATAGGCAACAGTCCATGTTTCAAGTATTTAGGAAGAGATTTAGCCATTGTTTTAGAGAATATCATTGTATATTAAAGTAATCTGTAAATTCACAAGAAGGAAGAATTATCATCTGCAAATGCAAAATAAAGTCCATCTATAGTATTGCAACCCCAAAATGATGGGGAAAATCCACAAATACTAATCTTGATTGATATAGCTGTCTGATATGCAGTACCAAGAAAAATACACATATTGGCCTCTGTTGTTTGGCAGTTTGGGCCCATAGGCATTGTAGTAACCAGATAGTCTTGGTTGGGGGAAATTCATGTGAGTTGGCCTATGATTAACCTTCATCATAGGCATTGTGTTGTCTTTGTTCATGAGCTCAATGAACAGGCAGGAGATGGTTAGGGGTGTTTTCAACATCTGCAGAATAGACTCAATAATCTCTGATTATTGAGATTCTTCTTCATTGAATAACCTTTAGTGACTGTTGACTGTTCACATGGGACAGCATTTCAATTTATGTGCCCATTCTGAGAGTTTTATTCACATAACTCTTCTGCAGAAATTCTTGTTATCAATCACCCAATCTTCTTCTTTCCAAATCCCTGAGCATCTAGCAAGGCCCATCAAAGCATACTTTCAGCTTTCTCTTCCACTAGGTAAACTGTACAATGGGATGCACTGCTTGAGGTTTTGTCTACTGGTAGGATTATTATTTATCAATGTTTTTTTTCAGGGCCACTCCTAAGTAGGGATTTGATACCACCACAGTCAACTTTTTGCTAGTGTCAGCATATAGTCATGCCATCTGTAACAGCCACAAATATTTTCTCCATATACAGTTTTACATAAAATCTACCTAGGAGAACCTAGATGTGGCCTGAAGGAATTATAACAATATGACAAAAATAGTCACATTAGGAATATAACTTATCTGCTATTTTAATTTATTTCTGCCTTCTAGATCTGCTCAAGACTGGTCCAAAAAATTACACTTCCACCTGAAGGTAGGATATTTTATGCTGGGCCTGATTTTTTCACTTGGTGTTTGGATACTACGTAGTTTGTCAAGGGAAGGTTGGATTACATAGTCACATAATGTCCTGTGTTCAGATTTCAATCTCCACAAAATGCCTGTAATGTGCCACAACATTTTTATGAAAAAAGAAAAGAAAAGAAAACAAACAAACAAACAACAACAAAAACCCAGTTACTTCCAGAAGGATCCATGGTGCTACCGAAAATTCAACTCTAATTTTATTGCAACTTATTTCAGTTCCCATTCAGCATCCACTGTGTCACAGGGTTCAGCCCTCGATTTGGTCAAGAAAGTGGTGTTTCTTTTAAATGGTTAATTAAGAATATTTTTTCTTTAAAAAAATATTGTATTTGAGAGAAGGTGAGAAACAGAGAAAGAGAGAGAGAGAGAAGATGGGAGGGCCCAGAGCAGTCTCCATAGTTGTACATCATTAGTTGTGACACAGTTTCATTCCACACAGATGAATTAGGGGCCACGTGGGATAGGAACTGAAGCAGGGTACTCCCACATGGGAAGAAATAACCTTTTCCACCAAGCCACCCTAGTGGTTATCCGTTGCACCACAGTTAAGAAGATGGGTAGGATAATCCTGGGCCAGGAATCAAACCCCAATCTTTATCATTGTGAGGCAAGTGCTCAACCTTTGAGCTATCCAGACATCCTAAGAGAACATGTTTCAAAAAGTACTTTTGATGTTTTGGACACAGAGCCTAGGCTGCATTTAAAAACATATATAAGTGAGTATGTATGTATGGTTGTGGTGAGAAGGGAATATAATCATGTAGCAATGCTTGGCAATATGGTAGATGCCAAAACACTGTTTGCTAAAGCTATTTCAATGCAAACAAAAGTTAAACATAGCCTCCTTGTGGAGAACATTTGAATAGCTAATGCTGGCTTTTTTTTTAAATATATTTTTATTTATTTATTTATTTTTGACAGAGAGAGAGAGAGAGAGAGAGAGAGAGAGAGAGAGAGAGAGAGATACAGAGACACAGAGAGAACTGAACTGGGGGAGCTCCCAGTTCAGCATATGGTTCCGCACGGGCCGGGGCCAGGATTTGATCCCCATTCCCCAGCGCTGCAAAGTGAGTGCATAACCCACAGAGCCATCCCGGTCTCCCCTAGCTTTTATTGAAAAGAGGCAGGGAGAGAGAGCTGAGGAGGAAGGGCAAGTAAAGAGAGCAGACGGTAAACTTTTGTTTTCTTATATATTTACAAATTTCCTCAGCATCTGCCTTTGTCTTATTTGTTTTTACAGGCTAAGATAAAAAGCTGAATTGAATTATCCTTATCAGACTTCTAATGGAGATTATAAACAATCAGCCCTGCATTAAGAAAGAAAATAGAGACAGATATCTGTTTCATGAACTGAAACAGATAAAAAGTTAAATTACAACAGAAATGAAGCCAGGTGATTAACAGAAATTAGCACATTTTTTGTGATAAACAAAAGAAATCGAGAAGTGAAAAGCTGTTTGGGTGGTACACCTACTGTGGTATATTTAATTATTTCCAGGTTGTTCCTTACTGTGGATGTGTACTTTTAGTACATCAATTTAAAAATGAATTCCCCCAATACCAACCTGAATAGTTCGTTAACTTTTATTCCTTTTTTACTTGAATATAAGAACTTATGTCACAGTCCTGTGAAAGTATATAACAAAACAGTGCTGATTATTAAAATCTATCTGTCATCAGGAATAGTAATGGGTTGGGCACACTATCTCCATTCCTGAGATTTCAAACAAATAGCTATGTAAAAAAAAACAAACAAAAGAAACCAAATAACCAGCTACCATTTCTAAATAGACTCACTTCTAAATTCAAGGCCACCAACTTGCTTTGTCGTTTGTTTGTTTGTTTTGTTATTTCTGATTTATTTTATTGTTTGACAGAAGATGAGAGAGAGAGAGAGAGAGAGAGAGAGAGAGAGAGAGAGAGAGAGAAGGGGAAATCCCAGAGCATTCTCCATAGTTATACATTGTTAGTTGTGACACATTTTCATTCCATACAGGTGGATTTGAGGATGTGGGGCCACACAGGTGGGGACCAAACTGGGGGCCTTTTGTACTGGAGGTGAGAACTTTCACCACCGTCCTGGTGGTTAACAGTTGTGCTGCAGTTCAGCATATGAGTTTGCAGTGGTTGGGATTCGATCCCTGAACTGCACAGATGCAACATAAGTGCTGACTTACCTGGTTGAATTATCCCAGAACACCCCTTGCTTGTTTTTCTTGGTGGGAAGAGAACAACACTAACTTTGGTTTGCTTTTTATTTCCTGGCTTTTTACAATGACAAAACGTACAAAAAGAGAGAAGGAAAGGCCCAATGTTAATAATGATTGGCTCCACTACTACTCAGGGGAAAATCAATCTTTCAAGTTTCTTAATGCATTAATTATTTGATGAAAGAAATTTGTCTAAATGAACAAGTCATAGTAAAATCACCAGGGAACGTTTTTTTTTTGTGTGTGTGTTTCTTTGTTTTTTTATGTGTTTTTATTACCTTTTCACCATATAGTGCAAAAACTTCCCCTTAGAAACAGTATTTGTAAATGATTATTTCATTCATATATTAGCTCTCAAGTTTATTTAATTCATAATAGAGATGGAATAAATACATTTGCAGTGGTATGCTTTTAATTTCCTCTGCAGGGGTTCCCAATCTTTTTATACCCTAGGGCGAATTCTAAAATATCGGTAGGGTGGTGGGCACCAGCTATTTCTAAGGATATTTATTATTGAACAAGAATAAAAAATAATAAACAAAAATAATTTAAAATAATAAATTTATTGTACAAATTATATACATGCAAAGAAACATATATACAAAATGTAATACAAAGAAAATAAAAAACACACGTATAATAAAATCATTTAAAAAAACATAAAAGAAAGCATAAAAAAACAATCTGTCAGTATGATCTTTGGCATTGCATTTCATTGGCTAGTGCCTCGTAATTAGGAGAGTATGACGACAACCCTGTTAGCAAACAATTATTAAGATGCTCATCGGTAAGTCGAGATCTATATCGTGATTTTATTAAATTCATGTTTGAAAACAAAGATTCGCATAAATACGTTGACCCGAAAAACGATTTGATTTTATATGCCGCTTTTTTTTTAAGTGGGAACCTTTCTTTGTCGACTATGTTCCATAAGTCCTCTGATATTAAGGATTTTAGCAAAACATCATTCTTAAGGTTCACAATGTCTAACTCTGGTTCTTCTGCTTTCCCCTGAACAAGGTCTGCAATACATGTGGCTAGTTCTATTACATTTATTTGGCAAGTAAAAGGATTGATACAGAAGGAGACAATTGGCTCGATATTTGTGAACCGCAGAAATCTCTCTTCAAACTGTTTTTGAAGCACTTGCAGGGTCTCAATAAATAATGACACATTTAATTAATTGTTACCTAGCAGTTTCCTCATATATGGGAAGTGCACGAGAGACTTGACATGCAGATGTGATATCAACAAAGTCAATTTTGCTTTAAATGTGTTTACAGAGCTTATCATTTCAGCTATATTTTTGTCTTTTCCCTGCAACTCCAAATTGAAAGAATCTAATTGTTCCATGGTGTCAGCAAGAAAACCCAAATCCAACAGCCAGCAAAAGGCTGTTAGTTCATCATAATTTTCATTTTTATCATGTATAAATGTTTTTATTTCTTCAATTAAGTTCACAAATCTTGTAAGAACTTTACCTTTACTGAGCCAGCGTACTTCAGTATTCAGGATGAGATCGTGTTCTTTCTCTTCAGTATCTTCTAACAGGGCCTTGAAAAGTCGGTGTTGCAATGGAGCTGCTCGAATAGAGTTGATTATCTTTGTGACTATTTTCATAACATGTTCAAAGGGCAGTATTTTACAACACAAAGCTTCCTGATGGATAATACAGTGGTAGGACATAAAGTTTGAAAATGATTCATCT
>PVKE010051098.1:0-10743 GCA_004027555.1 Craseonycteris thonglongyai
CTTCAAAGTCCATGGTACACGGAATTCCACCCCAGACATTGCGAGCTATCGATGATCGACCAAAATTGGCCTCACGATCGACCGGTCAATCGCGATTGACTTGTTGGCCACCCCTAGTCTAGAGCATTCACAACATTATACAGAGGAGGGCAAACTGTACTCTCTCAACTACAAAAAGGCACTGAGATTCTCCCAAGATCAACTCAGCGCCAAAGGACTGGGTTCTCATCATTTCAAACAACGAGATAGTTGAGGTACAGCTCAATTGAGAATCCAAACAAGTCTCTGAACATGCTAAGAAATGTGGCAATTACAGAGTAATTCCTTTGTAAAGATCGCAATTGGATGGAATTCTTAATTCAGTCTCTCAGTTGACTATATCAAAATCACCAACACTTCCAATCTATTGCATCTTAGACAATGCCTCTAAAATCTTCACCCATTTACCAGGCCAGCTGAACCTCTGGCTCAGATGATTTTATTTAATGATATTCAATAACCAGGTGCTTTTTGATGCCTGTTAGAAGACTTCTAAACATAATTGTTTATCATCTACAAATCAAAATTTAGTTTTCCATGAAAGCAATTCTTAAGCCTTGCCCTGCAACTGTGCAAAGCTATGTCTATATTTAGAATGTTCTCAATCTAAAATGTGGGGGACGGAAAGGTCTTTGCCTAGTGCTGGACCACCATCTGCTCTTCAGTTGTACTATTCTAGAAAGAAGAGAAGGCGTTCAGGTTAGCTGGGTCACTTGCTGTGTGTCTGGCACAGCTTGTAGCGCTTTCCCATACACCGTCTCATTTAATCCTCACAATCTCTTACAAGGTAGGGTTATCTATATTGTAATGCCCTCAGCTTTCTTCCGCACCACCCCAATCTTCCCACTGGTGTGAGGCAGATAGTTGGGAGGCAGCAGAACTTAGTGGATAAAGCAAAGCATAAGCTTTGGCATTAGAAAGGCAAGGGTCACATTCTAAATCTACCTCTTATATCAGCTAAGTTTCACTGTCCTCATCTTTAAAACAAAAATAATAACCCTACATTGTAAGAGACTGTGAGGATTAAATGAGACGGTGTATGGAAAAGTGCTACAAGCTGTGCGAGACACATAGTAAGTAACCCAGCTGCCCCGAACTCCTTCTCTTCTTCCTAGAATAGGACAACTGAAGAGCAGATGGTGGTCCAGCATTAGGCAAAGACCCTTCCATCCCAAAGAATTTCGACTGAAGCACTTTTAGAAGTCTAAGAATAGACGGGGTGGATCTGAGAGGGTAGCATGGCTCAATTCCCTGGTGCAATTGAGGAACCCACTCCTGGTAATCCTTTTGAACTCCTCAAAAGGCACAATATCATAGTAATAAGTGAATAAAATTCTACTGAATTATGGGCTTTTATGTATCACTCTCTAGCATCCTATCTGTGCTCACAGAGAGGATAAAAGTCTTGTTACACTCTACTCAGCATTCTGTACATGCTGTTGCTTAAATCCCATCCCTGGAAAAACTCACTTAAAAAAAAAATTGAAATTAAACATTGATGTCAGTGCACACAGTGAAACAAATTCCTCTCTTGCTCTGCTGCTTTACAAAGCTCATCTGAGACTACAGCTCAAACTGAATTCAAACTTCACACCAGTTTAGGACTTCAGCTTGAAAGGACAAGGTGAGAACTTGGCCCATTAAACATAATGGAGTAAGTCAAATGGCCAAGAAATTGTGTGAAGCACTAAGCATCTCCAAAATGTTTTCAGGTTTTTTTCATTAAAGACCTTTGAGGTTTGACTCCTAAGCAGGGCTCTGAGCTGTGTGAGTTCATGCTGTCACATTAGGAAAATGGCAGGCGAACACTATTCTGTGCAGACAAAACCTCACTGCTTCCCATTAGGGCTC
This sequence comes from Craseonycteris thonglongyai, assembly GCA_004027555.1. NCBI lineage: Eukaryota > Metazoa > Chordata > Mammalia > Chiroptera > Craseonycteridae > Craseonycteris > Craseonycteris thonglongyai. The sequence goes on from PVKE010051098.1 coordinate 1,891, forward strand.
AGTGGCGCCTGTTCTCACATTTCTATGGTTAACCTTGGGTTAAAGAACATTTGGATAATAATGGCATAAACTTTTCACAATTCACGTAAAACCTTATAAGAGTTAGTTCTTTGTAGAGACTGTATTAATATATAAAACAAGCATGTTGTTTAGTTTAACTATCCTTTGGCCATGTGAGTCACTATTCCAGCAAAACGTATGTAATTTCAAGACTTTTTTTTTTTTTTTAATAAAGTGAGAGAACGCAAACCTTTACAGTTCAGTTGAATAAAGCTGCATGACCTACATTCCATGTATTAAAAACAATTATGATGCTATTGCCAGACAGTATGGGGTATATTACCAGAGCTACCATAATTAGGCATGCCTCAGCATAGCTCTTAAAGAAGCCAGATGGTGGTTTTCAACTTTATCTCCACGGTGTCCCCTAGGAAGTATGTGCTATCATCACAGTCTCCTTCTTACTTCAAAGTTTTCTAAAACTAAGGTAACAAGAGAAGGGGCTTCCTCCTATAATCGGTGGGCTGCAACTGCACTCCCCATTCCCCTCACCATCAAAATGGCACGTGCCAGAGAAGGCGCATGATCCACAATGCACATTTATGGCCTAAGGGCAAAAACTGGTACATAGAGGAATTTCACAGCACAAGGAGGATGTGTTTTTATTCTTAGTTATACATTTTTCTTGCAAATTCATTTTGTCATGTCAATGGAAATAGAGGTGGGAGAAAGAAATTATGATTTGTTTTTTGTTTTGTTTATTTCACAAAAATGGTTTGCAATCACATTTCATTACAATAAATAAACGCTCAAGTAGAATAAGAATAATAAATTAAACTAAACCAATTGTGGATCAAACTGATTATCATTAGGGATATAGGTAAGCTGAAAACATCACCTGTGTATCTAAAAACATTTTTTTCATACATTAAGTATGACTTTCTAAGTAGAATCATGTGGCACAATGGTTTCAGCTTGCTAGAAATCATGGTGGCAACTGTCTATTATGCTGTGATGTTCGAACTTTTTACATACTTAATTTTACACGAGTTAAGACATATAGAATATGAGCATTGCAGTTAATGCTGATCTCTGAATAGTTTAATTCACTCATCATAAGTTTCTACCAACTATAGAATATTTCTTAAGATTTTTAAAAATATGACATTGGTGAGTTAACAGTATGTGCCTAAATTTTAAAATGTACATGTCATTTAACGCCAAAATTCACTTCTAATAATTCATCCTGTAAGTGTTATTTCACTTGTACTCTAAACTATATTCAAGCTAATAAAAACATTATTATTTGTAAAATAACAAAACAAAAAACTGAAAAAAACTAAATGTCCATGAATAGGGAACTAGTTAAAAAAATTACTAGGGAGCCTACAAATGAGTTAGGTCTGTATATACTAATCTGGTAAGAGCTCCTGGATATGTTTTCAAAACTAAGGTGTAAACTATGATGTATATAATATACAACTACTAATATATCCTAACTGTTTCAACTGCAAATACACTCACATTAATTTTTGGTTATCTACTCAGAACTGACCTCACAGCAAAGACTAAGGTGGGTAAAATCTTAAAAATTTGTTTCTTCTCACTTTCTGCCTGAAGTTCTCAGAGGCCTCTCATAGTCATAATAGTGATAGATAGCAACAATTTTGATTCATTAACTGGAGAAAATTTGTGAATCATAGCACTCTTATATGTCTCTCTTCTTAGGAGAGTCTGCATTACGAACTGGAGAATTGAGTATTCAAGTCCAAAGACATAAATTGTTTCTGTATGGCATACAGGAATTTGAAGTCAGGTGGGCCCTTGGATTAAGATTTGGAAAGTACAACATTTTATCAATGAGCACACTCAAACTGTAAACTATTGAATAAAGGGGTTGACACTTTTAAAAATAGGTTTTAAAGACATCTAAAACTATTTTTCTATCAATAGAGATTTGTCTAGGCTCTAGCTGAATTTGCATTCACCAATTTCCATTTAGAAAGTTAGTCCACTGTATAACCTTGGAAGGTTCCTGTTTTCTTGACCACGTATTGTATGTTATATTTGAATTTTCTGTTAAAAATCAAATAAATTATAAACTCAAATCATGTGGCCTGGGATCTATTCTACTTGTGCATAAAGTTAACTAAACACTAGTTTGTCTTGGATTTAATAAAAAAAAAAGTGCTCCTTCACCTACAATGATAAAAAAAAGCCACCTCACAGTACTACGGGGGAGTGGGGAATCTCATTCCTAAAGTTATGCAGGTTTGAAATATTTAAAACAAAAGCAGAACAAAACTAAAATTAAAGTGTGACCTGAGTTTTACTCATCACCAAAATGAGGCAAAATATGGTATACAGTATACATATTTAAGCCTCTGATAAAAATAAAATCTTCACTCAGAAAATATAATTTGACTTTTTAAAATTAAAAAAATATATATAAGCTTAAAGTATTGTCAAGATGCAACACGTTTTGCCATTAAAAATTTAATGTGACAGCCTACTGTTTTAAGCTGCACATTTTTTGAAGGATGCTATTTAAGAAAAATAGCTAATTTTTGTTTGGTTAATCAAACAGTGGGAAGTGTTGTAATGGATAATTGAGCTGCCCAGTTCATCATTATAATTTGACATAATTGTCAAACATAGGTCTTTATATTTTCAAAATGTTCTACAACCATTTTTCTTGGGTCCATCAATATTACCTTAGAAGTAAATTAATTCTTTAGTTCACATTTTACAAATGAGCACAAAGAAGGAAAGTGAGATCAAGCAAGTCAGATGCAAAGGTAAGAGAAGAAAGTCTTGCCCTGGCAGGCTTAAGCCACCGCTTTTTGTTCCTAAAACAATCCTTTACCTTTCTATTTGAAAATTTCCAAAAAGAACTAAGCTGTCAAATGCAAATTAATAACCAAGGCCCCTCGCTTTTCTAATCCAGGTGGTCCAATTATAGACTTAACCTAAAGTGAGTTCAGATATAAAATAATATGGCAAGTCATAGTTACTGTAGTTTTAACAGTCTTTTATTTTAAAACAGCCATCAAAGGTTAAAAATAGCATGTCTCTACTTGTGAGTAAAATTTTCTTTCCTACCTCCCCCTCATCATTCTTACTCTGCTTTTACTAGAACAATAGTACTACTGTGTAGGCCCCATTTGCAACACTCCAGGAAATTCTCTGGGTCTGCCCCAATATTACAGAGAAGAAATGAGAACCATAAAAATAGCACATAAACATGAGGAATAATAAGGCCATTATCTGGCATTTGATTGAGAAACTTGATCAGAGGGCAGAATTCATGTATCTTGGCCCAAGTGCCCTTATGTTCTTTCCTTTCTTTCTCTTCCTTTCATGTCTCGATTCCAAACCACCTCATAACCATCACCACCACCCACCACCCCTGCCCACAATAAACTTACAGAACTAACTAACTTATGGGGTGGCAGTGTTCTCTCTGTGAATAACACAGAGGCTGAAAGCAGCCACTTCAACTCAGGAGGTAAGCATGCCACTCAAAGCACTAAATGTTCGTTTTTATACTGCCCACCTGCATGATAAATTGAGCTTTTCAGCTTTGAAAGGGTCCTAGAAGAAGTTAGATGTTTAAAGTAGAATATCTAAATATTTTAGAAGATTCAGTTGGGCTAACGAAACAATTTTTTAAGGAATAATTTGTATTGCAAAGCATCTAAATTCAGATGATGTGGATCAAATCCCATCCCACAAAAGTAACTTGGTCAATTTGAGGATTAAACTTCGTGGCAATAATATTCATGATGAAGAATTTTAAAACAAATTAATTAAAAGAGCAAACTAAATTTCTTGACCCTGTCATATATACTGCTATTCTTGGTAAATGGCAATTGGGGTGGGGTAGGAGTGGTCAAATAGATGGTGATGGAAGGAGAACTGACTCTGGGTGGTGAGCACACAATGCAACAAAGATGTTGTATTATAGAACTGTACATCTGAAACCTATACTAACCAATGTTTCTCCCAACAAACAATTTAAAAAAAAAATTCAAAGAGTTAATAAGGCCTAATGATGACAAGAATAGATAAAAATAATTAAAGAAAAATGAATTTATTGTCCTTAGACAGAAGCATCTACTTCTTCAAGTGCAGGTTTACAAATGTTTCCAATCTAAGACAAATCTACTTTAAACTATATCTCATGCACATTAATTGCCACTAAATAAAGTAGAACATTGAAATATGACAATATTTAAAAGTATAATATATATTGTATGCGTGCACAATCTTACAGTTAACTCTTAGGAAATAAACAATAAATTAGAAATTTATTGAAATTAGTTGTACATTGACCCCAAATTTAGAGGCCCCAAACACAACTAACTAACAAAAAGATGTGATCAGGCATAATGAGATTTGAGAAAAAAACACTTTCTTATATTTTATGCTTTTCCTGGAAAGTAAAGACTTATGTCCTCTAAGTTTCTGGGAAATATTAATTATGAATAACATATTGGCACTATAGATATTCTACAAGTTTATATAATAAAATTCAATATATACATGAAATTTATTAAATGTTACCCCACAAGGAATGGATAGTCATAATTATTGTGAAACATGGACATTGTTTTCTTTGTTTTGTTTTTTATTGTTTTTGACAGAGAGAGAAAGAGAGACAGAGACAGAGAGAGAACTATACTGGGGGAGCTCCCAGTTCAGCATATGGGTCCGCAAGGGCCAGGGCTGGGATTCGATCCTCGGTCTCCAGCGCTGCAAAGTGAGCACTTAACCCACTGAAACATCCCGGCTTCCCCAATGGACACTGTTTTGAATAGCAAAGTTCCAGATGCCAGACCTAGACTTCCATTCATTCTGTATCTATCTGTTAATTCATATGTAGCATTCTAGTTTACGAATTATTTCTTACTATTCTTCGTGGCAACTCTAAATACAGAATTTACAAGGACAATAATCACTCTGATAACTCATTTCTCTGATTTCATTATTCATATCTTAAGGATCACTCACATAAATTGTTTTATAATTCAATTCATCTCTTCCTTAAAAAAATAAAAAAACACTTCAGAAATAGTTTTACATTTCCTGAGATTACCAAACTGACTAATTAGAAATTGTTCTATCCTACTGTTTCTTTTTGACATAAGTAAATTAACCATGACTTGTATGTGTAAGTGGTAAAGTTGTGTTCAGAAGTGGAGAGACATCCAGTCCTATGAGTCAGGTAATGAACGTTACATTTTATGGAGGAAGGACTGTGATTTTTATCAGCCTTTTCTAAGCAACTTAACGGTGTAAGCTATATATTTTAAGTAATCTATAAATTAAAAAATTGTATGGATATTAACAGTGTGCGTCTATAGTTGTTATATGCCTAAAAGCCCTAAGAACATACTGGTACATCCCATCTGTACAGAAAAGCCAAAAGTATGCCCTTGAAACTCATTTTAACTCCTTCAAATTGACCTACACTACCTGGATAGCAATGGATATTTATTTTATGTGAACAAAGCAACACACGATTACAAGGGTGCTATAAAATGATTATCTATTTGTTGTTTTCTGTTTTTTTCATTTTATGTCCTTTTGAAATCACTTATATAATATATCAAAGAAATAAGAGTAACTGTATAAACATTTATGATTAAATGTTTCGAAAGTTTAACATCAACATACAGAAACCGCTGTATTGAGAGAATTCTACCACAAATTCTACCAGGTCTCTTCAGCAGTGTACACCCCATAACCTTCCCCCAGAGGGTGACTGTAGTTCCAGATCCCGGCTGTCATGCAAATCATGTTTCTATGTATGAAAGGAATAAAATCTCCTATACAATTTTAGTTCCTCCCAGAGTATTCCTTACTATATCCAGCATTTTCCTAGCTCTCTCAACTAAATTGCAGGTAATGCTAATACTCTTGCATTATTCATTTTAAAACATTGTCTTTGTCTCTATTTCTTTGATGATATAATAAAAAATAACATTCATTTATAATCATAGAAAAATAGCTTTGAAAGAAACCATAGAAATTGCTATGTCCAGGCTGGTGTGTCTCAGCCATTTTTCCAATATCACTCTTCTATGAGACTTCTTAGGCATTGTTTTTCAAATTGCCCCAAAAAGAAATTTAATATCATAGGTATACCATACATCTATTTATGTATTCTATGTATATCCATGCCTTGGACATAAAAAAAAGTAGTATTTTTGTCTCTTTAAGAACCAATTTTGGGAAGCCGGGGTGGTTCAGTGGGTTACGCGCTCACTTTGCAGCGCCGGGGACCGGGGATCGAATCCCGGCCCCGGCCCCGGCCCGTGTGGACCCATGTGCTGAGCTGGGAGCTCCCCTAGTCCAGTTCTCTCTCTGTCTCTGACTCTGTATCTCTCTCTCTCTCTCTGTCAAAAAATAAATAAATAAATAAATTAATTAATTAATTAAGAACCAATTTTTCCCCCTAGGAGCAATATCACCTTTGTGTTGAATGTATTTTTCAGTTAAGAAAACATGACTGGGGGAAGCTGGGATGGCTCAGTCAATTAAGTGCTCACTTTGCAGCCCTAAGGATTGAGGATTGAATCCCGGCCCCGACCCATGCGGACCCATATGCTGAACTGAGGGGCGCTCCCAGTTCAGTTCTCACTGGGGTGAAGACACCGGCCCAGTTCCTGCCCTGTGCAGCCCCGCCCACCTGTGGAATAAAACTATGTGGAAAAACCAATGATGTGCAACTATGCAGACTGCTCTGGGCCCTCCCCCTCCTCTGTCTCTGTATCTCCCTCTCTCTCTGTCAAAAACAATAAAAATAAATCTTTAAGAAAACATGACTAAAATAGAGATAGTAAGATAATAGTGATGATAAATAATAATATACTCTTATCACAATTGTATTATTATTCAATTATAGTGAGACAAATATTGTACTTTCTACCTTTTAATATCTACCTTTTATAATCATTAAAGAGATATTGGAGGGAGATCCAAGATGGCGGCATGAGAGGAGAACGCCGATAACAGCCTGGGAAGGGCCTCATGAACAGAGGGGAATCCACGGGGGAAACCCTGAGAAGCAACCTCAACTAAGAGAACCATACAACACAGAACAACACCCAAAGGTTAGAGAAAAAAGGGGGGAGCGGGAGAGGAAAAGGGAAGCAGCGGTTTGGGGACAGAGACTCGGAGCGCTGCCCGGGGCTGGCAAAAACAAAGGGGGATTGGGGGACTACGGTCAAAGTGGAGCTGGATCGAGGGCGGGCTGGAAGCCGAGAGCTAGGGAGCGTGGAAGCCCCACAAGACTGTGGACAATTTAACATCCGAACTCAAGGGACAGCACGCAGTGCCCTAATCAGGTCACAGAGCCTAAAGTGGAACAGGGACTGTGGGGCAGGGTGGCGGCACTTCCCGGCGGGCGGGGTGAGAGCAGGGCACCAGCCCACAACAGCTCAGCACCCCTGATTTACGGGGGAGATTGACTGTGAGGGAGCGCCTTCTGAGGACAGGGCTCTTGGAGTGAGGGCTGGGGCTTGAGTGGGCACAGCTGCATTGGACGTGCTTGGGGTGAATCCGGTGGTCTCAACAGAGCCGGGAGCGTAGAGTGGCTGCCGCCCGAGCTACGGCCTGTGCACGCAGGGCTTTCGGCGCCCCAACCACCGGGCCGCAGTGACACCACTGCTTGCTTGCCAGCGCACAATTGGGCTTTTGCTCCCCATCTCACCAGGCCTCTGCGGCGGCTCTGCCTGCGCGGAAGTGCGCGGCTGGGCTTTCGGCGCCCCGCCCACCGGGTCGCTGCAACGCTGCTGCCTGCTTGCGAGTGCGCAGCAGGGCTTTTGGCGTCCTGCCCACTGGACCTCTGGGGCATTGCGGACCACGTCCACAACTGGGCTGCCTGCCGGGTCTCTGCGGTGTCATTGCCTGAGCGCATGACTGCTTGGCCGACCAGGGCATCTGTCAAGCCCCAGCCCATCCAAGTGCTGCGCTGCAGGTGTGCCTTACAGATAGGATTGAAGGAGGGGCAGCCAGGAGGAGGAAAGACCAGAGCTCCTGCGCCCGGCCCCCACCAAACCACCAGCCCCCCTGCTGAAAGTGGAATCTGCTATTGTATCTCAGGCCCGCCCTAGCTCCTACTCACATGCCCCCACCCCTGGCCACACCTTTACTACCCTGCTATCTAACAGCTAAGACAGCAACCTGAAGTGCCCCAGGACATAGAAGCTGTCTGCTTCCCCCAATCCTCTCCCAAAATCTCCTTCTCCCACAACTGAGCCCAAAAGAAAAAATGAAGAGAAGCGCATCTGATAGGAAAACCCCCAGAGGGAAAACAGACTCATGCGTAAAGCAAAAAGAACCACTTCAAACACAATGCACACCTCAGAATCCAAAGCCCCTCCAAAAGATCAGGGGCAGTCTTTAGTAAAGGACCTTGCACACTTGGAATCAAATCTAAGTGAAACAGAATTCAGGGCTGCATTAATCAAGTCACTCAGAGAGCTCACTCAATGCTGGCAAAGTACCCAGACACAGTTAAATGACCTCAACAAGAAATTTTCTGAGCAAAATGAATACTTTACCAACAAAATTGAGAAGCTAGAGCAGAACCAAAAGGAATTCCTTGAAATAAAAGGCATCATGGGAGAGCTGAAAAAAGAACTGAGCAGCATAGGAAACAGGGCTGACCAGCTAGAGGAAAGGATGAGTGAAATTGAAGATACAAACATGGAAATGTCACAGAGGGAAGAAGAAAGGGAAAGGAAAATCAAGAGAAATGAAAGAGCCCTACAACAACTTTCTGACTCCATCAGAAAGAACAATATTAGAATAATAGGGGTACCAGAAGGAAGCGAGATGAAATCT
>PVKE010051099.1:0-10742 GCA_004027555.1 Craseonycteris thonglongyai
ATTATTACATTCAGATTTGTGTATCTGTACCATAAAAACACATTTTTTATGTCCTATATATCAGAGACAATATAAACTTATTTTAAGTATTTGTAACTCAGTGGTATATTTGTTTTATGAAGTAACCAAAATATGTAAAGCTATTTCATGTATAAAACATCAGATATGCAGCCTTCTCCAATTACTCAAATTACTAAGGATGTATTCATGCACTATTTTTATCTTCTTTACAGGTACACACATCATTTTGTATTAAATTTGCTTTTTAGTATCAAAAGCGAGAAATCTGTCTATTAGAACAATGAACTAATACTTCTGAATTTATATCTTTTATTAAATTTATTGGGGTGACATTGGTATGCAAAAATTACACAGGTTCCAGGTGTACAATTTTACAGTACCTTGTCTGTGTGTTGCATTATGTGCTCACCACTCAGAGTCAGTTCTCCCATCACCATATATTTGGCTCCCCACCCCCCCCCCTTCTCTTCCTAACTGCCTTCCCCCTTCCTCTCAGGTAACCACTAAACTATTGACTGTGTTCATAAGTTTTCATTTTATGGTTGCTTTATTGAGTTTATATTGAAAAGGCTTAACTATTTTGATATTTGGTAGACTTTTAGATGGAATTCTGAGACAAAAAGTATAAGGAACAGTGATCTTGAATATACAAACTTTTGCACATTCATGTTTTGACTTTTCATTATTGTAATAATATTGTCTTCTCATCCATAAAAGTCCAAGCAGAAATACAAAAATTAATTTTTTACTTTAAAATACTATGTCATATTCACTTTAAAAATCACCAAAAGTAACCAAAAAATGTAAAAACTAATATGCATGCAGGAGTATAATCACAAAGACTAGGTGTTTGGAGCCCTACCGATTGATTCAAATCCAGTTGTATGGTCTTAGGCCTCTTACATAAATTTGCTGGGCTTCAATATTTTTCTCCTAAACAATCTGATATTGATAATACCTTACTCATATTATAACTACAATAATTAAATTATGCAATCTATAAGAACTGAATATAGGACATAGAACATGGTAATTACTCAATAAATATTAGTTATTATGATTAACTATGACATTTGCCTTACCTTCATCCTCATATCACTTGCCCAATATATGATTTTAAAATAAATAAGAATATATCCTATTTTTATTAATAAAAGGAAAATAAATGACTTGCTCAAGATAACCATTTTTTTATATAAATTTCTACATCTGAACTTAGAAGTACAGACTAGACTACTTAATAAATTTTCCAAATTTTTTTTCTTTCCTTATTCATCCATCTATTTATCTGTTCACTCATTTGTTCAAATATATGTGTAATGAAATAATACCTTGTGCTGGGCACTTTTGTAGGCCCTGATAATACATGGTTAGTAAAATAGACATCATGCCTGCTTAGAATCAAGAGAGTAGGGAGAAGGCAGATATTAAACTCATAATATACATGGCAAAGTAAAAGGGATCTGCAATTGAATACAAAACCATATGTATATATATGGTATCAGACATGATGACTACAATGAAGGGAAATAAAACAAACTAAAGAGATAAAACACAACAATGTGGGGACCACTGTTTTAAAATGATGGCCTAAGAGACTTTCTGATGAGGTCACGTCTGGGAAGGAACCAGATTTCTGTGTACTAAAGATGAGACATAAGATACTGTCTGTAGATTCCCATGATAGTCACTTTTAGCTTTTGTCTATAAAGTTGCAACCTTTCTTTGTTATCTAGATCCACAATTTGACAGTGTCTTTTTTAACATTAGAGAAAAGTACTACATCTTTATTAGTAGTAAACAAGAGACATGGCAGTTATCTGCTGTTTTATTTTGAAACTTAGATTACTCTAAGCTAATGGAAGAAACTGAAAAGAAATGTGCTCAAAGAGGTATTTTAAAGTGAGACTGGGTTCATAAATTTGATAGAACATGAGTTTTTCTAAGTGTGTACAATTACTTCCACGTAATAGAAATCACAAAGGGTCTGTGTGTTCACGCTTTCTGTTTGTTTGTTTGTTTTTGAGGGGGGTTGCACTTAAAGGGTATTATTATTTCCGGGGGTGGGAAATTCTGAAAGCTATACTTATTTTTTAACACTTAGTAGAAGTGGCTGAAAAGTGATATGTATTAGAGAAAGAATAATAATCTGAGAATGATGCCAGTTAATGGTGCCATAATGAATCCTCCTTATAGAGTACATTCTTACCTATCATTCCTCTTCAGAGTTCCACTATATAATGAGAAGTATGTATTTACTCTCTAGAACAAGAAAATTACTATTAAATAATTCTTAATTTTCAAGAATGGCATTGGTATTTAGTATATTAAGTAAAATGAAACAAGAATAAGTAAACAACTTTAAAAGCTTATCACCCACTTTCAAAAAATATTCTGCATATAAGGAAAACATTTTTACCTTCTCAATTAATTGCTCTGGCCAAAATGTCTGAATGCACATTGTTTTTTAACAGAACGAAATGAGAAAGACTAAGAAGATGTATAGATTGTATTATGGATTACTACAGAATTGCTATCTCTGGCTTAGTGGAGTTAAACGTATATAATAAGTATAATACCAAAACAGTGGGGTCTTTGGTTCATGAAAAAAATTTATTTTTTTTTTAGAAGGCTGACTACATTCAAAGTATTGTCATAGTTGCTACCTATATACTGATGTATGGTCCCTGTCTTTTATAAAGTTTACAAATTTCTGCTTGCAAAGAAAAGCTATGAAGATAATTTAAACAGATATATGAATATTTTCCATTTATATTTAAAGCATCAAGATAGCCCCATTCTGAAGATTGATTTAATGGGGAAGGTTATGTGCATGATTGAGGACATGGGGGTCCAGTGGATTTCTAGAAACTAGAAATGACAGGACCCTGAACTTGTACGGAGGCATGAAGATGGAAGGACATACATACATTGGAGAAAAATTTTTGAGGACTTGATCACAGAATTAGTGGAACTTCAGATATAATGAGGGATCAGGGATCAATCCTAAATTTCAGATTTGAACACATGGTAAATGATTATACATTGAATTAAATTATGGGAGAATGGAGGAAACAAGTTAACATTTGGAAGATGAGGGCAAATTTAGTTCTAGTTTTAAAATATATGTATAAAAATTAGAGAAAGGGATCTGAGGATATGGAGTAGGCATTCAGATCTGTGGAATAGGAACTATGGAGATTAAAAAGGCTTTTACTGATATGTGAGGTTTTTTGTTTTTTATTTTTGCCATTTTGCTTCCAGGATCCTCTGTGTAATCTCTCAAGGGCAAAGTGCTGATTCTAAGGATCTATCAAATCAAAACCAGCAAGTCTCTTAGGAGTTCTAATAAAAGTTTGTTAATTTGGGATAGAGAAGCTGGCTACTCTTGAGCAGTTAATCCCCTAGGAGCCATTAATAACTGTGAGCTATACTGTGAAAGATGTTTTCAAAGAGTCCGCTGTTAGAAACTGTTTTCAAAATATTGAAATCTGAGCTCCTGGTGATTTGAATAGTAAAACTGTGACTTAGGCCTGTCACTTTTGTTTTACAACTCTCTAACAAGTTCAGGGTTCAGTAGATTATTCAGAATGCATTTTTGTGAAAATAATTACCCTTTAAAGTCAAGATAACACAAACTGTTTAAAAGGGTTTATTTCTTGATGTCATTTCACATTTGTTTCAAGCTTTAACTTGTATGGACTGCTCATAAAACAACTGACATTTACGAACACACTGAAAATTACAACTCATTTCTGTTCTTGCAAGACCTATACAACATAAACTCAGCTACTCTGGACTCCTGCTGGTTACGTCAAAGATTGAACATCCACTTCAAATGTCCTCACACTTTTATTCATTAACTTATATTCTCTTATCTCAAAGCTTTCTCCAAGGGAGCCTTTCGTGTCTGTGTGGGCAAAAGGGAAAGAGCATTTAACTTTCAAAGCAATGACATCCTTTATCATTCTGAATCATCCATTTCACCAAAATAGGAATTCATACAATGAGACCCATTTTTATAACATATGATCTCAAAACATTAAGTGTATCTTTAAAAGTAAAGGAACTTCCCAACTTACAACTAAATAAGAAAACAGAAAGATAATATGAAAATCATCTTTCTTCTTCAATACAGTTTTTACATAAACAAATGGTTAGGACCATGGTTCAAACACCTCTCAGAATTTATAAGCCACCTTTCACTATTGACAGGAAGTAGAAAAAATAAAAGTATTTCTATTATGTTCTTCTATAAAACAGTAACCCATGCATAATCTCATATATGTTACATACTCTTCGTATATTATGTTCTCCATTTTAGCTGTGAGATTGACCATTTTCTAGGTAGATGAAGGAATAGATTCAGATTCTAAATTTGGTATGCTTCTGAAAAGTATATTCACTGTACCTTTAAAAGTAGCTCCTGGTGAACTTAATTGCTGGGCATGTTACTAATTTATTTTATTTATTTTTTAATTTATTTTTAGAGAATGAGTGTGTATGAGAGAGAGAGAGAGACAGAAAGCGAGAGAGAAGGGGGGCATGCCCAGAGCTATCTCCACAGTTGCAAATAATCAGCTGTGAGATTAATTCATTCCACACAGGTGGATGTGGGGGCCACGCTGTGCGGGAACTGAACTGGGGCCTCCGACACGACAGACAAGAGCCTTCACTGCCAAGCCATTCCAGTGGTTACCAGTTGCACCACGGTTCAGTATATGTGTTTGCACAGGCTGGACCCCAGATCTCGCCGTTGCAAGGCAAGCACTCAACCTCTGAACTATCCCAGCACCCCCTGGGTATGTTACTAATAACATTACTTTATTTTACTTCCCTGACAATGTGTCTACTAAGTGGGGAAGCCAAGAGAGAAAGCCTATTAAATAAGAAATATATATGTAATTTTTAAAATTTCTTATCAGCAAGATTGCCTTAGATCATACATTTCTTAATATTTTCTTTCTATGTTTTGTTTGTGACACTTAGCATATTATAGGGATTTGGCCAGTGTTAATGACAGTAATATCCTCCTTCCAGTTAGTAAATACTGGAGGTAGAGTAACACCAATTATTTGATAAAGGATGTGACATCGTAGTAGTTAAAATTAAAGAGAAAAGTTTTCTTCACATTATTTATTATATTCTGTCTTATTGAAAACATATCCTATTTTAAATAAAAATGATCACTTTAATTTGGCATTATTAAATGTTTAGTTTAAAAATCTAGGTCTTTACAGTTGTGAATGGTATATAATCTCAGATTGTGTGTGTGTGTGTGTGTGTGTGTATATGTATATATATACATATATATATAAAATACATCATAAATTATTTGAAAAACACAAAAAGATCATGTGGGGACACAGTGTGTTTGACTTATCAAATAATTGGCAATTGTTAATTTGTGCTGTTAGGAATTAACATTAGGACTACAGGTTAAGGTAATATTCGTCTCAATTGAAATATTTCTAAACTAATTATATTATAATGAATGAATGATGACCCATCAAATTTCTAGTTATACTAGGTTTTATTTGGCAAAATAATATTCTTAAATATATTCTTTCACTCCCAGTATGCTCCCAAAAGCCTCCTCATTTCAATTCTGAAAGTTTCAAAGTTGGATTTTTTTAACAAAACGAACTACTTGGCAGCTGTTGCTGCTACTCTGTCAAATAACTCACCCATTGTCTAGACTCCGGTGGGGGATATGTGGGAGGTCCCATAGTTTCTTTCCAGCTGTCACTTAGTCTGGAATAATGTTTTTGGGTACGTACAACTCCCAGCATGCAGTCTGCTCTTGACAACCTCAATAAAATTCCATTTAAGCAAATGAATTAAAAGTTGATATAAAGAAAACAAAGTTTAAGAAACAGTTAAAAACTCTTTCTGAACTGGCTTATGACTTTGAAAGTTTCATGCTGAGCCAACCTGTCACCTTGCAGGATAAAATAGCACGGGTAGCTTTGCAGGAGCCTGATCCTACCTTTTGCTTTTCTGAGCAAACTCTTGAAAGAGTTAGAAGAGCTTCCTCAGAAATATCTGAAGCTTAAGAGCCAGCAGCATCTGTTCAGTATGATAATGGTAGCAGCCGTCTTGGTGGTAGTCTAAACCCTAAAATCCTGCCAAATACCCCAGACCTAGAATCAGAGAAAAAAGACTGCCTTAAACTATTATTAAAAAAAAAAAAATTTCTAAAGGGATCACTTCTGAGAGCTGAAACTCCCTCCTCTCTCTCCCACCTCTTCTCCCTCCATCTCTCTCTCTCTCTCTCTTTCTCTCTTTTCTCTCTCTCACACACACATGCACACAGTGCAGACACATAGACATGAAAAATAAAATGGTAGGGAACACGCAAACATAAAGTGAAAGTGAGAAGAGTAGAGTGTGTTTCAGGAAACTACATGTGAAGAATAACAATAATTTGTGGATAATCAAACCATCATAGAGTCTGCAATATACTTATAAATATATATTTCCAGGAAACCTTAATTTTGAACAACTTTTGCCTTTTCCTATATTTGTGTGCCTGATATTGGCTCTGCCAAATGTGTATATATTATATTGTGTATCATTCCTTACCTCTGTTACTACTGATATAGCTAGTTGGCCTGGCTTTAAATCTCAACTTTGCCCCATGTTAGCCGCCCATGTGCAGCTAATTGAGATCCCCTCACCTGTAAGGGAAGATAATTATAGTACACATTTCTTATGGTTACTATAAGGATTAATGAGTTAATTCACACAAAGATCTTAAAATATAGCAAAACACATAATAAAGTCATAAATTTTTGTTATTTCTCTTTTTTCTAATAATTTGTATTATTTACTGATATTAATCATATATAGGTTTGCCCCACTATCTGAAAGTATTGTTTCTGTGAAACCTTTACTAAGCCAACATGATGTAAAGCAAAAAAGCAATTACCATTAATTTATACGGAAACATTTTTTAACATTGTCAGACCGAAAAAATAAATTACCAAATCATACCAAATAACACATAAAACCCCAAATAACACTAACATAGAGCGGAAACAGGAATTATAGGATAAATATATAGCCCATAAAAAGTAGAAATAATGTACATACAATGCAGTTTCACTTACTAAAAAGAATGACTGATTTTTCCTTAAGTATGAGATAACAACAAAATACCCTGCTTTCCACACCCATCAACCCACTCAGTCAATAGACTTTCCATTGTATCTATTACTGGGTGCTGACTAAAGGAAACCATTTTGCTACTAGAGGAACAGAGAGTAACTTAGGCAGCTTTCAGGGTCAATAACACAAGTGATGGACACAGGCAAGTTCAACATATATACCATGGCTTTATTCCCTTCACCACCATCCAAATGCTAATTTAATGTCCAGGTTTACACCAAGCATAACAGCCTCACAAACTCTCTTAGTCTTCTCATCTACCTTGGGGCACATCTTGCAAATGGATACATAAAATAAACTGAGACACAGCACAGGTGCTCACAGACAGAGTTCAAAGCTATGGTGGCCTGATACTGAGATGTTGAGTGTAGTTTCCCAGGAAGGAGCTTGGCTCTGCCACTCTTGTTGCTCCAGGTGCTACTGCCAGTGCTGAACGCTGTTTTTATTTTCATCTTTTTTGATAAAAGTAAAAATCCTCTTCGGATTTCTTTCTGTTAGCAAAAACAGCTACAAAGGTAGTGTAACATGAACTTTCGAAAGAGCGGGGGATACCTGTACGTAGATGAAAACATCACCAAATGAGCTATAAACTGGTAAAATGTGTACACATCTTACTGTTGTCCTCTAAAATCATGTTTTGTTTTTGTTTGCTTTTTTGTTGTTGTTCAAATAAATTAGTAGTCCTATTAAAATGGGAGCACAATGATATATTCTCCAAAGGATTAATGTTGTTTTCTGGATGTTGCTTGTATGTAAGCACTGACAAGAAACAAAGCTTTATTTTCTCTGCTTTTATTACAAAATTTATAAGTGACATATTAGTGACAGTGTATCAATATTTTTTTTTTCATTGTTTTTGACAGAGAGAGAGACACACAGAGACAGAGAGAGAACTGAACTGGGGGAACTCCCCAGTTCAGCATATGGGTCCGCACAGGCCGGGGCCAGGATTCAATCCTTGGTACCCAGCATTGCAAAGTGAGCACTTAACCCACTGAGCAATCGCGGCTTCCCCGATATTTTTTAAAAATAGTGTAAAATAGGACAACATTTCAGATTTTATCAAGTTCTGTGTACCAGTCTGTCATTGATTTTTTTTTAAATGTCATCTAAATATAAGTGGTTAAAAATTTCTTCAAGCTTATACATGTAGAATACAAAGACAAAAAGAAAACAAAGATTCCTGAAAATCTTTATTCACAGCTTTAAGATATTCTAACAGGTTCCCTGAAATTTTTTTTCCCCATTGTTCCTTAGACTATTTAGAAACTGGAGAATGACTAAAAAAACGTCCAATTTCCCCAAAAGTTGACAAAATATCAATTATTTCATCAATATTTATTCATTCATACTTGGTCAACTATGTTTTTGCATTTATTTGTTATACCAAAAATTAACACAAAGAAATGCTGTTCAATAATTAGTTATAAAGAAATAAACATAGTAAAATTTAACTTAATGATGTATTTCACTGAACACTGACATAAAGAAAATAAACACATTTAAAAATATGCACCCAGATGGGCTTTATTTGGTATCCATATCTAATTAGTTTGAACATGATTGATTGTCTGCAATGTGAGAAGAAGGTGATGATCTAACTTACATCATTGTTAGTATTAAAATACTAATGTTTGTTATTGATAGGAGTGGTTCAGTAAAGCCACTAGGTCCAGGGCTGTGTGATGAAGTCCAAGCTGGGATCCTGGCCACACAGCCACCAGAAGGAGATGGGGCATGAGCGGTGCTGGGCTCCAGGGTCAACACAAAAATTGCTGGGGATGCCGAGGCTGGTGAAAGCACCCTCACCCCGCTTTCCCACCTGCTTTGAAGATTTCAAGATAATTTAGTTCCTGCTTCATGTCCTTTGTATTTTTCGGTTAAGTTCTCAGCAGCTGGATTTGATACATTCCACTTAATAAGCCAAATATCCAGACATTGGAAAGCCACTGCAGCACCTCTGATAAGTGAGCTTGTGCTAAAGCCTTTTCGGTGAAGTCACTCTCTAACTCTGATTTTCTTGTTTGAGCATGTTGCTGGTCAAGTAATGCCTCTTTATCATATT
The DNA here is from genome assembly GCA_004027555.1 of Craseonycteris thonglongyai. Classification (NCBI taxonomy): domain Eukaryota; kingdom Metazoa; phylum Chordata; class Mammalia; order Chiroptera; family Craseonycteridae; genus Craseonycteris; species Craseonycteris thonglongyai. The sequence continues at coordinate 9,257 of PVKE010051099.1, forward strand.
TTGAACTTTTTTCACTCCAAAGTGTACCCGTTTGAATGAAAAAGCGCATGTTTACCCATTGAAATTGAAATTCTTAGCAGTTGTAATATGCTACATTTCCCTTAAAAATTTTATCTTCCAAGCAATCCTGCACCAAGGAGCACATGTGATCCCTGACTTGCCTGGCTCTTTTGCTTCTCTGGGTTAGTACAATGAATAGGACTGACATATTGTATAATCATGATTTGCCATATATTACACCCCAAGCTCCTTATTAGTAGGAATGTCTTATCTCAAACTTCAGCCTAGGACTAGGGAACTTGGTCCTCTCATCTCCCTGTGGTGTACATTTCTTTAACTGTCTTAGATTCTCCAAAGAGATACACTTCTCAATTAACTGTCTAGCCTAGGAACGCAGTGGGAGAACACACTTAATGCAGTCTGCTGAAGTCTTCCTGTTTGGCAAAAATATCAGGACAGGAAAGAAGAAGTATGAAATAAGTAGGTCCCATGATGATGGTTTTTCTTCTCTGATATTTTGCATTTCTATGCATAGTTCTCACTTTTTTTTTTCATTAAAAACTTTTAGTTTGTTTTGTATCTGTCAAATTTAGACCTCAATTTCAATTTTCTTCTTTTCACTCATATAATTCCAACACCTTGTTCTCTGGATTCAAAAGGGGAGAGAATGTCGTCTGCTTTTGAAAAGAGTAATCAAAGAGCTGTAGGATGATTTTGAGTAGCTTCTTTCAACAGGGAAATTATTGATAGAAAAGGAATTCACTACTTTACACTTCATCTGAACAGATGACATGGGCCACCTCAAGTACTCTTTTAAATTCTTACTAAAAGCTCAAAATATCTTTGGATTTAAAATACATGTATAAAATCTATAACTGCCTGTTATCTATCAAATTAAGCATCAGTTTTAAATCCTAGCATTTAAAGTGTTCTCTTGTAATTACATTTAAAGTAGGACTGCTCATGAGCAAGAAATAGTATTGAGTACTAGGTCCTAAAATAATGGTTTCTTAATTTCTATATCATTTAGCCCCATTTCCCAGGTAATTTCCCAGGTAGCTTACATTATAATGTTTCCTATGTCTTATTGTGTGTGTGTATATATATATATATCCTTCATTTTATGGTTTTTATGCCTCGTCTCAAAATAATATCCTTTCTGAGAATACCACCATCAAACTTTTATCTACTGGTATGTGTAAGACTATCCACCCTTAAATACCTTATCTCCAGTATGCCCTACATGATGGCCCAGAAAAATAGATTGACAATTATTTTGCAATATATAATACTTTTCTGAAAATATTTTAGGGCTTAAATTAAGGATCTTAAATTCTTTGGAAACAGGGATTATAATTTATTAATCATCATTTTCTCTATAGTATGTACAATGTGTTGTATGTAGAAATACTGTAGTGCAACATAAATGATAAACTTTAGATTTTTGTTGAATTACGGTAGATTTTTAACAGAAAGTACATAGTTT
>PVKE010051100.1:0-10743 GCA_004027555.1 Craseonycteris thonglongyai
TTTTTTTTTTTTTAATTGTTTTTGACAGAGAGAGAGATACAGAGATACAGAGACAGAGAGAAGGGGGAGGGCCTAGAACAGTTTCCATAGTTGCACATCATCGGTTTTTCCACATAGTTTCATTCCACAGGTGGGCAAGGGGCAGCACAGGGCAGGAACTGGGCCGGGGTCTTCACCCCGGTGAGAACTGAACTGGGGGCACTCCCCAGTTCAGCATATGGGTCCACACAGGCCGGGGCCGGGATTCAATCCTCGGTTCCCGGGGCTGCAAAGTGAGCGCTTAACCCACTGAGCCATCCCAGCTTCCCTGAGCATCGTTTCTTGTCTGTTGGCCATTTAGATTTCTTGTGCGAATTTCTGGCTTACATCCATTGCCCATAATGTCTGTTGGGATGTTCCTTTTTGTATTGTTGTAGAGGAGTTCTTAATGAATTCTGGCTAGTGATCTTTTGCAGTGCGTTGTAAATCATCTCCTAGTAGCCAGCTTGTCTTTTCCATTAAATTATACTTTCTTTGAAAAGAAGTCATATAGTTCATAAATCTGGCTACATTAAATAAATATGCTTTTATAGTATATGGACTTTGTATTGTGTTTTAAAAATTGTCTCCTAAAAACCTTAACAATTTTTTTTTCATGTACATCCTTGATCTAAGTAAAATTGATGGAAGTATGGTATATGTTAGGAAATCCAAATTCTTACTTTTATATGGCTAGCTGATGGTCCCATTATCCCTGGTTGAAAGTACATCCTTTCTATGCTGACTTGTAATGCCACATTCCTCCCATGTCAAGTTTGCATGTATGTATGGGTGTGTTTCTGGGCTCTGTGTTCTTTCATTGGTCTGGTTTTCAACCCTGCCCCATACCACATTATCTTAATTATTAAGCCCACTCTGCTTTCCCTCAACAATGGCTTAGCTTTTCTTGACTGTTTGCATTTGTCAAGTGATTTTTAAAATTAGTTTGTCAGCTTCCATGAAAACCTGGTAGGATTTTTATTGAAATTACATTTAATTTAATGATTAATTTTGTCAGAATTGACATCATTACAATACTGAATTATTCCATCCATAAATATATATCTCTTCAATAATGCCTTTTTTTAAATGTCCTATAATAACATTTAATAATTTCTCCACCACATTCATACATACAACTTTTAAAGCAATTTTTATATTATTTTAACTAGAATATGTTTTCTATTTTTTTTAAAGATTTATTTATTGTTTTTGACAGCGAAAGAGAGAGAATACAGTCAGAGACAGAGAGAAGGGGGAGGACCCAGAATAGTCTCCATAGTTGCACATCATTGGTTTTTCCACATAATTTTATTCCACAGGTGGGTGGGGCTGCACAGGGCAGGAACTGGGCTGGGGTCTCACCCTGGTGAAAAGTGAACTGGGGGCACTCCCCAGTTCAGCATATGGGTCCACACGGGCTGGGGCTGGGATTCAATCCTCGGTCCCTGGGGCTGCAAAGTGCGTGCCTAACCCACTGAGCCATCCTGGCTTCCCGTTTTCTATTTTTTAATTGGCTATTATTGTCACCTAGGAATGCTTTTGGTTTTTATGTTGATACTGTTTTCAACAAACTTTTAAAACTGTTTCATTAGTTCCAATAATGGTTTATAGATTTTTGAGGATGAATATCCTCAAAATATCCCTGTGAATTCAGGGATATCTTACAATGAGGAGAAATTTTGTTTTTTTGTTGTTGTTTTTTTTGCCTTCTTTACATTTCTGTCCCATATTTTTTTTTCTTGTCTTATTGCTTGGGGTAAGTCCCATTATATTACAATGTGGATTAGATGTTGGCATCCTTATCTTTTTTCTGACATTTGCAGAAATGCTTTCATTGTTTTACCATTAATTATAATTTTTGCTCTGGGATTTAGATAAACACTTTTTATTTTGCTAAGATATTATTATGAATTAATATTAAATTTTAGTGAATGTTTAATATACTTTTAAGAAAATTAGCATATTATTTTTCTTCTATTCATAATGTGGTAAATTATAGTAATAGGCATTGTGAGATTTGAATCATACCTATTGCAATAAACCATACCTGATCATGATGTTTTGTATATTTATGCACTGACAAGTTCGATTTTTTTGTATTTTTTAAAGAATTTTTTCCAGGTAAGTTCATAAGTAACAATAGTATCTAATTTCTTTCCATGTACTATCTTTGTTCAATCTTACTATTTAACTAGGTTTAAGTTGCTATTTCAAAAATCTTCCAACATGAAATGTTTCAGAATACAATTATGACTTCATTTTTGTTTTCCCTTTTGTAGCAAAAGCTTTCTTTCTCTCATAATTCTTTTGATAGCCTAGATATTTAAGTCTGGTTTGGTATCTGGAAGAAATTCCGAAATGGTCAGGAAACTAAGTCAAAAACAAAACCACTTTCTCCATTTTAACTTACCCTAAAAGCCCAAAATCTTTTTTTCCTCCTTTTTTACTACCAACTAAAGACGAAATGCCAACTGTTTTATACAGCATCACTCTCTTGGAAAAGAGGAGAGTTCTCTAAACTATAATTTGAATCATTAGGAATGAAGAATGAGAAAGTAGTGACCATTCTTCCATATTGAACTTCTCTCCTAAAATTATTTTTTAGCACATTAAAATCATCTAAGGGGAAGCCAGGATGGCTCAGTGGGTTAAGCGCTCACTTTGCAGCCCTGGGGACCGAGGATTGAATCCCGGCCCTGGCCTGTGCGGACCCATATGCTGAACTGGGAAGTGCCCCCAGTTCGGTTCTTGCCAGGGTGAGACCCTGGCCCAGTTCCTGCCCTGTGCAGCCCTCGCCCACCTGTGGAATGAAACTATATGGAAAAACCAATGATGTGCAACTATGGAGACTGTTCTGGGCCCTCTCCCTTCTCTCCGTCTCTGTCTCTCTCTCTCTGTCAAAAACAATAAAAAAAATCATCTAAGCTCTCATTTTTCTTCAAAAGATGGAGTTAAAATTTTCTTTTCTCTTCAGCTCATCTTTATTTCATATACCTATGAGGCGTCTCTACTGTGTGTAAAACACAGGGCTAAGTCTAGCAGTATAAGATGAATAACACCATTGTATAGGAGAGGCAGTAAATCACATAATCAAGGACTGAACAAAGTGCTTTGAGAACTCTGAGGAAGGTGCCGTTAATTTTGTCTGAGAGGACTAGTGAAAGCTTCACAGAACAAGTAACAGGTATCATAAGACAAAAAAAAATTATTTGGGCCGTACTTTTTTCCTCCCTTGAAATTTAATTTAGAAAGTGAATCATGGGATACATAACAATAAGGCAGTGAAAGGTGGGGGCACTTCGTTTTTATTTTAATGCATTGTTACCAACAATGTGCCTTCAACTTCTGCACAAATGGTAGAAGTGTTTTTACCCACAGGCTTTTTTTTTATTTTTATTTTTTTCATGTGAACTCTTCAAAGCCAGTGCTAATGTATCAGTGAAATTAATGGAACATTTAGTGCTGTGAACCTCACTCTATTTTCTGTTCCTACATGCACATGTGGGATGCAACCAGTAATTAAAATGCCAGTTGACCTAGTTAGGTGGGTGGGTGGGAAAAGGAAGTGGTTGTTAGAGTCTATTGCAGGCCAGAAGGGGAGAGGCCCCATTCCTGCATCTCATTCAGTATAAGGCAATGGAATCTTCAAGGTCAAAATACAGTATCCGACTTCAAGTTCACATTAGTGGTCAGAGAAAATTTTGTATGTAATACATTCTGTAAAAGAGAACGGTGTTTCCTTTACTTTCCCATCGAAACCAGGGAGTTGAGAGCAAGTTGTTGTTTTTTTGTTTGTTTGTTTGTTTGTTTTGTGTGTATTTTTTTAAGTGATTTGAATTGCTTTTGTAAGCTATGTGATTTTATAAATTTATTTATTTATTTTTGACACAGAGAGAGAGAGAGAGAGAGAGAGAGAGAGATACAGAGACAGAGAGAGAACTGAACTGGGGGAGCTCCCAGTTCAGCATATGGTTCCGCACGGGCCGGGATTCGATCCCCGGTCCCTGGCGCTGCAAAGTGAGCACTTAACCCACTGAGCCATCCCGGCTTCCCCTGTTTTTTTTTTTAATCTTCTTTTTCATAGTCCTTCTCAAAAAGGAGGAAATATTTGAAACAGTTACTTGGAGGGAAAGGAAAATACCCCCAACCTGAAGGTAGAATGATTCTTAATTCTGGTTTTGAGCACAAACCACAATCTATGTGTCATTCCTTCCTGTCAACGTACACATGAAGTTGTTCATTAGTTACACTGATACAATGAGAAACCTAGTCCCATCTCATAAGGCTGAAACTCTAGAAGGAAGTCCTTGTTCTGGTCCTATTTAATTATCTTCAGTGGCTGATACACCGTATTCCATGGCTCCATCTGTGTGCCCATAGTACATGGCATATATGATTATGTAATTCTTCTTCCTATAGCTCCCGCACTCCCTTTTGGTCATTAAACTCCAGCTACAGTGGCTTTCTTTCTATACCTCACACAGGAATACACCAAGCTCATTCTGTCCTGAACTCAGAACCAGTTCCTTAAAAATTACACTCTTTCATCTCACAATCAACTATTACCTCCTCAGGGAGCCTTCCAGGACCTCTCCAGTGACCTTCCACCCACATCTAGCCGCAGTTATTCTACTTTAAATTTTTTGCAGGACCTCCATACTGCTTTTCCTAGCAGTTGCACCCTTTTGCATTCCTAGAACAGGGCACAAGGGTTCCAGTTCCTCACCTCCCTGCCAATATTGGTTGTCTTTTGTTTGATAATTGTGTTGTTTTTATTTATTCAACTAGTAACACTTGTCAGCGCCATAGGACTAGGCCTTTGTCCATATTCTTTACCCCATAACCTCAGTGCCTGGAACAGTGCCTGACACAGGAGGCTTTTTCAATAATTACTATGCTGAATGGCAAGCAAACCAGGTGATAGACCAACGATACTCATATGAGGATAATAGCCCTGGTGACAAGAGCAGGAATGAAATCCCCATTAACTACCTCCTCACTGTTCCCATTTTTAGTGTGTTTATCCTATTTTAGAAAAGAGTTATAAAGGAAGGCTGGCCAGGTGACTCAAACAAGGCCTCCCAGGTAGGCAGGGCCACACTGAAGACACCGTGATGCAGAGTTTAGCCCTCAGCTTTCCTGAGTTGATCAGAAAACAGATCTCTCAATAGATGTGTTTATAGTAAAGTACAGGACTGAGATTCAGAGTTCTGATACTAACCCCAGCTGGGTGGCCATTAATTAGTAGCTGTGGGACCTAAGGTAAGTCACCTCCCTTTTATGAGCCGTGGTTTCCTCACCTTAAAATTAGGGGTTGGGACAGAAAGGTACCTGAGCAGCCTCCCAGCCCTGTGGTTCTTGAGCAATGGCTGCCAACCGTTCATGTCCACGTGAGCTTTACATGGAGCCTGGGTGGGTTGTCTTCCCCCTATGCCAGGAAGTCCACCTACAGATGAAATTAAAGCTCCCAGGGCAGTTTGATGAGCACAGGCGGGTCGATATTGTCAAGGAGTATTTCTCTTAAGCTCTGAGAAGTAACATGATGGAATCTGCTCAAAATTCTTCTGTGCTCAGACAGGGGATATATACTGAGAGACCTGGACACAGCTCACTCCCTCCTCCAGGACTGGGAATCACTGGGCCAGAAATGTGGCTTCTTTGGCTCTTCTTTTTCTTCAGCCTTTTATCTTTATCCAATGTTTAGGTTCCTGGTGATTACATTTCATCTTTTTAATTTAATCACATCTATCTTTCTATAAAAGATATTTTTTTAATTTGTATAAGAGGTTATTTGAGCCAAACTGATGACATATCCCAGGGAGCAAGATCTCAAATTCTTCTATAAAAGATATTGATACAAATATCAGAACTATGTTTTTACAAACTAAAAATAATCTTACAAAGGAGATGTTTTTATAGGAATATCAGGAAAGAATGTTTGAAACAGGGACTATTCTGAAATCATGCATTGGGTAAAAGATTCTTTCAAAATACCAGAGAGATCCATGGATTTTAGAGTAACAGGGTATATATGTTATGGTTTTAGACTCCAGCAAACCTCGAAGAAAATAACCTTATTGAGTTTTCAGTGTAGTATCCAAGAAGGACATCCACACTTTACTGAAAGGCTATTAAAATGTCCTTTCCTTTTTCAGTTACATATGTGTGAAACTAGGTTTTATTTATATACAAACATATATACACTTCAACCATAATAACAGGTTGAATACAGAAGCAGGTGTGAGTATCCATCTATGTTAAGGTAGACATTAGAGATTTGTAAAAATGAAAAACAAAACACTATTCTTATCACCGATTTTTTTTTTTTTTGGTTTTATGACATGTAATTATTTTTCTTTACAAAACATTATTTATATTAATGTAAATAGACTTATTATTAAATGGATTGACCAAGCTTTAAAAATGGTTTTAATTTCTAATCTAGGAAGTAATGATAGATACAATCTACATAAAGAATTCTTACAAGTGTAAACAGGTTCTAACACCAGAAGTTTGAGAACCATTGCTTTGGCATGAGCAGCACTTCAGGACAAGCTCTCCTCTGCACAGAAAATGTGCAGTGTGGTGTCTCACTTTCAAATAGAAAAGGACAAATGGATACATGAGGGAACCTCTAAAATGAATGACAGGAGCCAAAATGATCACAGAAAAGGGAGCTCAGGAGAAAGCAAGTAGCAGGAAAGAAAAGTCCAAAGTAACCATAATGACAACAGCTTTCTTGTAAACGAGGGAAGATTTTACACCCATAAAGAAAGAACAGAAATATCTATAGAGCTTAAAATAAATAAATAAATAAATAAACCTTTGAAATTAAAAATCAGACATTGAAAAGTAAAAACAAACTAATAGAGTCATGGAATCAACTGAAGTGTCCTCTGATAGATGACTGGATAAAGAAGTCGTGGTATATTTACACAACGGAATACTACTCAGCGATAAGAAATGATGAAATACAGCCATTTGTGACAACATGGACGGACCTTGAAAACATTAAGCGAAATAAGTCAGACTGAAAGAATCAAGAAACATATGACCTCACTTATAGGTGGAATATAAAACTGAAAGGAACAAAGGGACAATGACTCATGGACACAGTCAATAGTTTAGTGGTGACCTGAGGGTAAGGGGGGAGGAGGGAGGGGCATCAAATATATGATGATGGAAAGTGAGCTGATTCTGGGTGGTGAGCACATAATGCGATGTATAGACACTGTAATGTAGAATTTTACACCTGGAAATAATGTAATTGATATCAATCAATGTCACCCCAATAAATTTAATAATAAAAAAAAATTAATAGAAGGGTTGGAAAACAAAGTTGAAATCTCCCAGAAAACAGAACAATAAACAAGAGGGATTATAGGAGAATTAGAAAAATTAGAGTATCAGACCAGAAGATCTAAAATGTGAATAATAAGAGCTTCCAAAAGAGGCAGGAGGGGAGGAAATACCAAAGGCATAGTTCAGAGACAGAGATTTCTAGTTTGTTTGGTCCCGAGACCTGTACATACTTAAAAATGACAAAGAACCCAAAAAGCTTTTTTATTTATGGTGTATGATGTTTTATTTACCATGGTAGAAATTGAAACTGAGAAATTGTTAAAATATCAATTATTTCAATAATAATAAACTCACAAAATTAAAAAATAATAATTTTACTATTCTCACTAACATTTTTGGTGTGTTAGAATTGCTTTATAGTTTTACAAATCTCTTTACTGTCTGACTTACTATAATAGAAGACCTCAGGATTCTCATCATCTGCTTCTACTTTCCATCTTTTAGGATATCATAAGTCATGTAGCTTCTGGAAAAGTCCATGGTACTTTCATGAGCAAATGAAAGTGTAGTGTCTAAGTATTATTATGAAAGTAGTGGCCTTGTGGATCTCCCAAAGAGGTCTCAGGAACCCAGGGGTCACTTTGAGAACTAACATTCAAGAAAATTTTCTAAACAGTCTAATTGGCTTTGTGTTAATTGACTTTGTGCATGAAGAAGACCCACCCTAAAGCCACCCAACACAGAATTTCAGAATTATGTTTACAAAGAGAAAATTCTAAAAGCTTCCAAGTTAGAAAAACAGATCACACAGAACCCAGATCAGAATATTATTCTCAGCAGCATTGGAATTTGTGAGGCAACAGTTTTCCTGAAGACTCAGAGAAAATGACTTCCAACCAAGAATTCTATATCCACTGACATTCAGCCAAGTGTGAAGAGAGAACATTTTGAAATAAGAGTCTCAAAAATGTACTTCCTATTACCTCTGCTCAGAAAGCTGCTGGCAGGAAAGCTGGGATGGCTCAGTGGGTTAAGCGCTCACTTTGCAGCCCCGGGGACTGAGGATTGAATCCTGGCCCGGCTCGTGTGGACCCATATGCTGAACTGTGGAGCACCCCCAGTTCGGTTCTCATGGGGGTGAGACCCTGGCCCAGTTTCTGCCCTGTGCAGCCCCGTGCCCACCTGTGGAATGAAACTGTGGAAAAACCAATGATGTGCAACTATGGAGACTGCTCTGGGCCCTCCCCCTTCTCTCTGCCTCTGTATCTCTCTCTGTCAAAAATAAAAATAAATCTGAAAGAAAGAAAGAAAGAAAGCTGGTGGGTGTTGTAATCTCCCAGAGGAGGGAATACATCTGAAATGATATCTAAGAAACAAGACTTCCAACACAGGAGCTAGGTGAAGGGTGAGGTCAGAATGGTGTTGGAAAGAGAACCCCGCAGGCCTGGAGGGCAAGCTGTTCAGATGGGAGCAGAAGGACAGAGGCCACCAGGAGGGAGGTCGTCAGGAAAGAATGCCACCAGCAGATAATCAGATGGCTGAACACAGTGAGACGAGAGTTATACTGATGGCACCACGTCTGAGGATAAATCAGTGGTGTGTTCGTTAATACAAAGCAAGAAAGAGAGAGAAACAAGTTTAACTCCAGGGAAAACATGGTTGTAGGAGGAAGGAAATGTAATTATGGCATACTGCAAGGCTCAGCTTAGAATAATATTTACATAGTTCTAAAAACATAAGCTCTGACTTTAATCAAATTTCATAACAGAACTTGTTGAGAAGAGGGGAGCAGGGCAGATTTGGGGCAATTCAGAAGCAAATAATATCTGAAACAGAGATTGTGAAAATGCAGTATCAGCATGTTTTGAAATGTATACAGCGAAAACAGCTGAAAATGCTTCTAGAGAGAGGCAGTCAAGAGTAGGACACAATGGCAGTGCCAGGATAGCTCAGCAGTTGCACCCTTGTCTCGCAATCATGAGGTCTGGGATTTGATTCCTGGCCCCAGCCCATGTAACCCCATAGGCTGAACTACAGCACAACTTGTAACCACTGGGATGCCATTGAAGGTTCTTGCCTCCCATGCAAAGGTTCCCGATTTGGTTCCCACCTGTGTGGAATGAGACCAATATCACAACGAACAGTGTACAACTATAGAGACTGCTCTGGGCTTCTCTCTCTCTCTCTCTCTCTCTCTCTCTCTCTCTCTCTCTCTCTCTCTCTCTCTCTCTCTCCCCCCCCCCCTCACACGGTTAAAAAAGAAAACAGTAGGGCACTGCTTGTTTTTATCGTAATTCCTATAGAATTATTTGACTTTCTATTAAATGTGTAATACACAGCTAATTAAAATAAACACTTAAAATAGTAAAATATATATTAACGCAATTTGTATGGAGTGCAATTGGTACATGTGTTAACATTTACACTGAGAATTCCCTTTGACCCAGCAATTTCAGTTACAGAATTTTATCCAACAGTGGGAAATTAATAAAGAACGTTACTTAAAATAATATACCGTTAAAAAATAATATCGATTTCTATCGAAGAAAAGATGTTGTCTCCCTTAGCCTATCTTTTCTTTAGAGCACTATCCTATTATAATTTGATATTTGGTAGAGTGGCTCTTTTTTTTTTTCATTGAATGTCTGACTGTTCCAATGAATTCCAAGCTCCAAGAGCCTCGGGACCATATCTCACTTTGCTCACTGATGTGTTTGCTTTTGCTGTCTCGCACACTGCCTGGGACTAGACAGCTATCTGATGAGTGAATGAGTGTGCATGAGCCAGCACCCGTGCAGACAGTGACAAGCATCTAGAAGACTTAGGTGGCCGGCAGGGCTTATCTCTGGGTGGGAGAGGATAGCTCAGCCCTGTGTTTAAATTCTGGCTCCACCATGATCTCAGGCAAGTCCCTTATCTAAGCCTTGGACATAATAGGAGCCCTCAGTTATGCAATTCAATATTATTCCTTGTGAAGGCCAAGCAAAGGTTTATACTTCTAAGTTATATGAAATGTCCTCAACCATGAGACTACAACCTAATATTTTTTTATTTCTTTTTTATTAGTGAACTTCTGCAAGATTTGGAAAACTGTGAAAATGACCCTGTGGCCATAGCAGAATGTTTTGTGTCCAAGGTAAGCAGACTTCATTCCTCTGGGCCAACCCAGACAGACACAGAGTACAAATTGTTTTCATTTTAAAGTTAAAATTACTTGTTTGGGGGAAAGCCGGGACGGCTCAGCGGGTTGAGCGCTCGCTTTGAGGCCATGAGGACCGAGGATCGAGTCCCGGCTCCGGCCCAGGCAGGACCCACGTGCTGAACTGGGGAGTTCCCACAGTTCGGTTCTCTGACTGTCTCTGTCTCTGTCTCTCTATCTGTCAAAAAGTAAAATAGAAATAAATATGCACTGAAGACAAA
>PVKE010051101.1:0-10741 GCA_004027555.1 Craseonycteris thonglongyai
TAGAGAACCAAACTGTGGGAACTCCCCAGTTCAGCACGTGGGTCCTGCCTGGGCCGGAGCCGGGATTCGATCCTCGGTCCTCATGGCCTCAAAGCGAGCGCTCAACCCGCTGAGCCGTCCCGGCTTTCCCTGTTGTTTTTTTTTGACAGAGAGAGAGAGAGAGAGAGAGAGAAAGAGAGAGAGAGAGAGAGATATTCAGAGACAGAGAGAGAACTGAACTGGGGGCACTCCCCAGTTCAGCATATGGGTCCGCACGGGCCAGGGCTGGGATTCGAGCCTTGGTCCCCGGTGCTGCACAGTGAGCACTTAACCCACTGAGCCATCCCGGCTTCCTCTATTTGTTAATTTTTGCTTCTTCTTCTTTTTTCTTTTTAAAGATTTATTTTATTACTTGAGAGAAGGTGAGAGAAAGAGAGAGAGAGGGAGAGAGACAGAGACAGGTGGGTAGAGCCCAGAGCAGTCTCCATAGTTGTATATCATTAGTTGTGACATGGTTTCATTTCACACAGTGGATGTGGGGTTGTGTGAGGTGGAAACTGAACTGGGGGCCTCCAGCATGAGAGGTGAGAAATTTTGTTGCCATCCCAGCAGTTGCACTGTAGTTCAGCATATGGGTTTGTACAGCCTGGGATGGGGATTTGATCCCCGGACCTCGTGGTTAGAGGCAAGAGCTCAACCTGCTGAGCTATCCCGGCATCCCTGGATATTAAAAAAAAAATTTTTTTTTTAACAATTTATTTTTATTGTTTTTGATGAGAGAGAGAGAGAGAGAGAGAGAGAGAGAGAGAGAGAGAGAGAGAAGGGCCCAGAACAGTCTCCATAGTTGCACATCATCAGTTTTTCCACATAGTTTCATTCCACAGGTGGGCGCAGGGCTGCACAGGGCAGGAACTGGGCCGGGGTCTCACCCCAGTGAGAACCGAACTGGGGGCATTCCCCAGTTCAGCATATGGGTCCACATGGGCCATGGCAGGGATTTGATCCTTGGTCCCTGGGGCTGCAAAGTAAGCGCTTAATCCACTGAGCCATCCTGGCTTCTCCCCTGGAAAATTTTTTGACTATCAGAGTTTGGCAAACTTTTTTAGTAAAAGATCAGATAGTTGTGGATGAAAAAAAGGCTTCTATGGAAAGTAATCTCATGGAGTGATCTGATCATAAATTCCTAACTGGGTAGATCATGGTGGGTAGTCATGTCCCAGGCACATTAACTTTTCAGTAAAAGGATTATCTTTGCCTTAAGCAAGCCCTGTCCATTGTTTCTGTGTCTAGGTTAACACACTTTTGAAATAAGCCATAATCACCCTCAAGAAAGTGCATAATCTTTACTATCCTGCAATCCAATCCCCCCCCCTTGCTTTTTCCCACCACCATGTAATAATCTTCTGTACATTCCCTCCTTAATTACAAATGCATAAAAGAAGCTGTAAAACTGTTATTCTCTGGAGCATTTGAGATCTTGCTCCCTGGCATATATCATTGTTTTGGCTCAAAATCTTACAAAAACTCTTTACAGGTTTGGACATTTCTTATGTTGACACAGTAAATATTTTAGGTTTTGATGGCAAGATGGTCTCTGTTGTACAACTCAATGCTGCCATTGTTGCATGAAAGCAAACACAGATAATATTATAGGCAAACCTATGAGCATGGCTAAGTTCTAGTAAATTTTTCTTTACAAAAACAAGTGGTGGGCCGGATTTGGCCCACAGAACCTGTTTGCCAACTCCTGCAATAGGTGATTAAAACAGAAATTACTTGGAAGTGAGGTGCTTCCATAACAAAAACCTAAAACATATAGCATTGACTTTAGAATGGGAAAGCCTGCAGAGTCCTGAAGAGTAGTGAAGAGATTGCAAGTGCAGTAAGGAAATTGTTACTGGAGGTTATTAGAGACCTAAATTATATACTGGCCATGTGGCAGTAATATGGATGAGACAAAATGTATCCAATGAACTTGTGGTCTTGCTATGGAGATTTCCAGGCAAAATGTTCAAGGTTAGAAACAACTTGCCTTAGCTGTATATGAAAAGTAGAGGAAGAAGAAACATAAATTCAAGCAGAATTTCTCCCCACCCCTCACCTCACCTCCTCCTCCTCTTTTGGTTGGGCTTCTACATACTGTCTATGCTGCTTGGACTCCTACCACGCTCATCCCAACCTAGTAGCTTTTGGACTGAATTGCCCAGAAAGAGGAAGAGGAAGAAAGTAACTTGTTTTATGGTTCATAGTTCCCTGAACCTGAGGAACAATACCTAGGCCTAATTCAGATGATGAGATCGATTCTGGACCTGGAGCCTGAGCCTGAAGTTGTAATGGGATGAGCCTTTGGGGAATCTTTGGAGATTAATGTATTTTCATTTGGGAGGAATATAGATAATTTGTGGCCACTGGACAAACTACTATGGATTAAGAAAGATGGCTGCCAACTCTTTACCCCTTCTCTCATCAAGAGGTGGAATCTATTTCTACTCTCCTTGAAGATGGACCACTCTATAACTTGTTTTAACTAAAATACTCACAGAAGTGATGCTTAAGGCTGGGCCTTAGGGAATTTTACATTGTTTTGTTCTTTTTTTTTAGATTTATTTTATTGTTTTTGACAGAGACAGAGAGAGACAGAGCTAAGGGGGAGGGCCCAGAGCAGCCTCCATAGTTGTCATCAGTTTTTGACATGGTTTCATTCTACACAGGTGGGTAGGGGGCTGCACAGGGCGGGAACTGGGCTGGGGGCCTCCTGCATGGGAAGCACACCTCAGTTCCGCATATGCGTCCACATGGGCTGGGCAGGGCTGGGATTCCATCCTCATTCCCTGAGGCTACAAAGTGAGCACTCACCTCACTGAGCCATTCCAGCTTCCCTGTTTTGTTCTTGAAATGCTTCTTCTTGGAACATAACCTACAATTTGTGAGGAAACCCAAGCAGCAATGTGAGGGGCCTTTGTGGAGAGGTCCATGTGAAGAAGGACTAATGTCCCTGACCTACAACCCATACTGACCCAGCCCCCAGCCAGCACCCACTGCCAGCCACGTGAGTGAGGCCGTTCTAGAACTTCTGTGACAGTACCCCAGCTGAAGCCATGTGGTACCAGAACAGCCCAGGCAACCTACAAGAATGGTCAGAAATGGTCAGTTTAAGACACTAAGTTTTGGGGTGGTGTATTATGTAGCAATAGATAACTAGAATTATGGCACGTGTGCCAGAAACTAGTCTATGCCCTTCTGATCTACTAGGGTGAAACATAGAATGTAAACTGACAGGTGTAGATGAGGGCACTGTGAAAGGACAGTGGAAATGGACAGCCTGCAGGGGAAAGCAGATCTCTGGTGATTCTGGACAGATCAGCATGGGATGGGCAAACTACCAAATCCAGATCCCAACTATTTGCCATTCAGCACAGCAACTTCCTCCTCCAGGTGTCTCCTATGATGGGATGTTTCACCTGACAAAGGTCAGAGTGTAAAGAGCTGGAGAAAGTTGCCTTGGGTCTGTCTGTCTCTCTAACACTAGTTCATGTTAGACAGCCGAACTGTGTTGTACTGAAGGTTTCTGACCATCTGGACCTTTTGGAAGCAGAAATTTACTGATTCTAGGTACCTTTGGATGGAGGCTGATGAGGCCAGTGTTCTTGTTCAGTGCACTCTGCATGTTCCTCAGGGATGGAGCAAGTTATTCTTTTCTTCATTTCCTGGCCAGAGCAAGGGTCCAGGGACAGGTCTGTGAGCCCTAACCTCCTCTCAATCCTGTCTCCTGGCTATAAGTTAGACATATGGAAAACTCATCTCCATTTTCCCTCCCCTCATTTTTTAGATGGGGTGCTAATTTGACCCATCCTCATTCATTGGTCAGGCATTTCCCTCTAGGCGTAGGTGAGCGGTTAGGGTCAGCTTCATCCTTACCAACTCCCTGAATTGGTGAAAAACTCTTGACTTTTATGTTCTGAAAGAATATAGCAATGGTTCTTTCCTTTTCCCTTTCTCAAATTATGAAGATGATCAGAAACAGCATTTAACAGGTATTTTAACAAATATTTATTCAGTGCCAACTATGTGCCAGGTTCAGTTCTAGGAACTGAGTACACAATAATGAATAAGAATAATGAATAAGAAAGTTCCTGCATTCATGGTCTAATCTTCTAATGAGGGAAACAGAAAACAATAAATAAATGTCTAATGCTGGGTAGTGATATCTGCTCTGAAAAAAAAAATCAAGCAGCTTAAGCAGATTTGGGTGGGGCACCAGTCTACATTCTTTCATAGGTGCCATTTGAGTAAGCTGAATGAAATATTGGGGGGAAGAGCATTTCAGGGTAAGTGAACAGCAAGTACAAAGGCCTTGAGGGAGAAGTAAATAGGGCAAATTTAAGGAATAGCAATTAGGCTAGTGTGGCTAAAGCAGGTAGAAAGTGATAGACAAGAGTAGGAAGGGGTAAGAACCAGATCAGATAGGGTGTCCACAGATTTGGATTTTGTTCTGAATGAAATGGCAGGGTCTGCTTTATGCTGACAAAGATCTTCCTGGATGTTTTTTTTTTTTTAAATATATTTTTATTTATTTTTACTTTTGACAGAGAGAGAGATACAGAGACAGAGACAGAGAGAGAACTGAACTGGGGGAGCTCCCAGTTCAGCATATGGTTCCGCACGGGCCGGGGCCGGGATTTGATCCCTGGTCCCCGGCGCTGCAAAGTGAGCACTCAACCCACTGAGCCATCCGGGCTTCCCCTGGATGTTCTTTGTAGAATAGATTGGGGAGGGGGCATGGAGGAGATAAAAGCAAGGTGACCAATTAGGAAGCTACCATATAACTCAGGTCAAGAGGACAGTGGCTTGGACCACCATGATTACAGCAGAGTTAGTGAGTGATGAATTCTGATGATTGAAAGGTAGCACTGACAAGATGTGCTGAGGGCTTGACAATGTCATTTGAGAGTAAGAAACACACTGAGGATACCTTTTAGGTTTTGGGCTTGGGGAACTGGATGAACAACGGTACCATTCTCTGAGGCAGGTAAGAGTGGGAGTGGAATGTAGGGGGTAGGTTGTTGGGAGCAGGAAGTGTTGAGTTTGAGATGCCAGTATAATAGGGAGTCTGGGCTGGAGACAAATTTTGCAGTCATCAGTATAGATATTATAAATTAACCCTAAGGAGTGAGTATAGTCAGAAGAGCATCATGGACTATGGTCTGGGGCCTACCACAACTGGGGAATAGGTGGAGAAGCTCACCAAAGAGACAGGAGTGGCCAGTGAAGTGAGGAAGATCAGGAAAGCCTGCTGTCCAGGAAATCAAATGAAAAAATTGGATTCTGTAAGATCACAACCAAGGGTCAACTCCTGAGCCTGTTTTCTCATCTGTAAAATGGAGACCGTAACAATTGCCTACTTCACAGTGTTGCAGGGATTAAGTGAGATAAAACATGTAAAGCAGGCTTGTGTCTGACTGGCATATAATAAACCCTCAGTCTATGTTATCATTCTCCTCCCTTCTACCCCCCAACTGCAGTTAGCTGCCAGAGCCCTCAGCTTCTCCATCCACATAAATGACAGCATTTCCTTGAGTCCTCCTCAGGGGTGAGGTGTTCCTGCTCATTCAGGCACCAGGTTGGCCTGAGGGGAGTGGCTTCTGGGTTAAATTGGAACCAAGCAACTTCAGTGTCTGTCTTTCATCCACACAGTCTGCAGCTGTTATTTACGAATCAACAAAGAGTAAACATGTGGTAAATAAAAGTTTTGGGGATGCCAGAATAGCTCAACAGGTTGAGCACTTGCCTTACAACTGTGAGGTGTGGGGATCAAACCCCAGCCCCAGCCTGTGCAAACGCATATATTGAACTGTGGGGCAACTAGAAACCACCCATCCCAGCAGCACAGGTTCTCGCCTCCCATGCGGAGGCCCCCAGTTTGGTTCCTGCCTGGCTCAGGCCCACATCCACCTCTGTGGAATGAAACTATGTCACAACTAATGTACAACTATGGAGACTGCTCTGGGCCCTTACCCCTTTTGTCTGTCTGGCTTTCACTCACCTGCTCTCAAAATAATACATCTTTAAAAACATAAACATCAAAGATTTGGAGCCAGAATTCTGCCGCTGCCTCTCAACAGCTGTGGGATCTTAAGCAAACTTCTTAACCTTTCTGAGTCTTGAACTCTTTATCTGTAAAATGGGGTCAATTCCTGCTTCATAGGATTGTGTCCAGACCCTGTGCAGACTAAATAAAGCAGGCTGCTCCCCTCCTGCCTACTGGCATGGGAGTTGTTGAGGCTCCTTGCCACCCTCCTACTCAAAGCGTGTATTCTCGGGTGGTGGGATGTACTAGAGGTGGCACTCACATACACACTCAAAACCAAGGCCAGTGGGCCTATGAGATCACGTAGCCTGGGCTACACGCGGGAAGCGGGGACTCATCCACTTCTTTTCTGCAGGGCGCCAGGTGAGCCACGTCTGCTTGCGGGGCCCCTACATTGGCAGAGGGGCCTGGCCCGGGAAAAGGAGAGGCTCCCAAACGCCCCAGAGAATATCTCTGTAGCTGTCCCACCTCCCGTCAGGTGTGGAAGCCCGTCTCCTGGACAACCTTTCTCCGCCTCTCTTCCTGACCGTTCCCCACAAGGACTACTGAGGCCTACCGGCTGGAACGCCGCCGAGACCCTCAACCCCTTGGCTTAAGACAACGATCTGCTTGCTCTTTTCTCCGCCCTCTTGGCCACCGCACCGTAGGCCGAGGCCCAGACCCCAGCCCCTAAGCATCCCAGGAAGTGGTGGCACCTCCTGAGGGCGGCTCAGTGGAGGAGGCGCAGCTTGCTGGCCACTGAAGCCCCACGACGAAGGCTAGGGAGGATTGCGGTGCGCGGGCTGATCAGCGCAGTCGGAGTCGGAACCTGAGGAAACGCCGCGGGTGAGCGCCAGCGGTCCGCTCGGAGAAGCTCCGCCTCCTGCAGCCCACCAGCTCGAGTCCCCGCCCCCTCATCTTGACCCCGCCCCTCCATCCCGCGCCCCAGAAGCCCCGCCCCCGCGCTCTCTTCTGAAAACCCCCTCTCCCGGCCCCGCCCCTACCGGCGGCCCCGCCCCCGCCCCCGCCCGCGCCTCGGGCGCACTTCTCTCCGCTCGGTGCCTGGGCCAGCTCGCGTCTGGGCTCTCTGTCGCCTCCCCTCCGGCCCCTCCCCCAATTGCGGTGGTCTGGCAGCGCCTGGCCGGCGGCCCGCGGGCGGGCCGCCCTACCCGCTGTAGCCCACCCCTCTCTTAAAGAGGCGGCGGGAAGATGAGGTTCCGGGAACCGCTCCTGGGCGGCAGCGCCGCGATGCCGGGCGCATCCCTGCAGCGGGCCTGCCGCCTGCTCGTGGCCGTCTGTGCGCTGCACCTTGGCGTCACCCTCGTCTACTACCTGGCCGGCCGCGACCTGAGCCGCCTGCCCTATCTGGTCGGAATCCCCACACCACTGCAGGGCGGCTCTAACGGCGCCCCCGCCATCAGGCAGCCCTCCGGACTGCAACCGCGAGGGGCAGCGCCGCCGCCGTCTTTGGACGCCTCGGAGCCGCGTCCGGGTCATGAATCCAGCTCAGACGCGGACTCTCACCCTGGCCCCGCGAGCAACTTGACTTCGGCTCCAGTGTCCCCCGTCACAGCACTGTCGCTGCCCGCTTGCCCAGAGGAGTCCTCGCTGCTTGGTAAGGACTCGGGTCGGCGCCAGTCCGAGGACCGGGACTCTCCCGGATTTCCCAGACAGGGTCCCCCGGACATTCGCCCATGCCCTTTTCCACGACAGCAAACCTACCTTTTCCGGATCAGAGTCCCTGGCCCCAAACAGAGGTTCCGGGCTGGATGGGGGTGAGAGGTTGGGAGGTGAATCCCATTAATTCATGTTGGAAGCCGGGGCGGGGGCGGTATGGGGAAGCCACAGGCCCCTCTGGTCCCAGAAACGGAGAAGACCTTAGGAGACTTCCGTGCTCTGGCCCAAGTCTCAAGAAGTTTTGGAGTTTGAGTCAGCTAAAGCAGCCTTTGCCCTGCTATCTCTGGTGGGGACAACAAGGCAATTCTTTTTGGGGGATGGATGTTGAAGCCTTTAGTGGGGAAGGAAGCTGATTTCCCAGTTCACATCTGTCTTCCATAGAACCATTCTCACCTGAGTGTGGTTAACCTTTTCTCCTGAGCTTTTGGGCAAGTGACTTAAACAAGTGTTTACATTACTGAGGGTAAACAGTAGATTGTCACCCTTGTGTTTAGTTCCTCCCCTGTAGATCTCTGCCCTGGGGCCCTTCTCCCCTGCTTCCTGCCCTTGTAGGCTCCCAAAACCTCAGTGAGCTGGGCCCTCCTAGGGGCCATAGGTGTTCGTGGGAGTATAAAGTGTGTACTCTGGGGACTGGAGGGCTGAAATATAACCGGTTAGCTCTGAGTTGTCCCCGTCTGGGAGCAGCCTGGAGTCTCAATTATCTTACCCAGAGGATGTGAACCGGAACCTCCAGCCTGTGTTTCAGTCTAGGCTGTGGAGCTTGGGTGGGTGGGATTTCATTCCCTTCATCAGGAGGCTGAGCTTACTCCCAGACGTTTCCTTGACCTGTATCTAACAGGCATTCAGGCCCAAGGCAGCCACAGGTTGCTTCCAAGTTTACCAGACAGGTGGCTGCTCATTTCTAATGCCAGGGTTTAGCGAATGTTGTTCTGAGTGAGGGGCCCTGGCAGTCCGGCAGGCATTCAGCCAACAGGAACTCTTTTCACTTTTCCACGGAACCCTGGCAGCGCAGGCCTCCTAATGCTCTTGCTCAATTTCTCCAATGATTACTTCAATATTTTTATATCCAGTTTGGGAGGAAGCTTTAGCAGTTGGTCAGACATGAAATGTGGTAATAAGTGGTTGTTTTTTCTAAGCAGAGGATTGAATTCCTTTGGACTTGATTGTCTGGGTAGCAGACCAGTCCTAAAAAATGAAGTCAAATCTTTGCCGTGCTGCTAAGTGCATGATGTAGAGTTTCTCAGAGTCTCTCCCTTATGCGTAAAATGGAGTTAACTCACAGGATTATTTTTAGGACTAAATGAGATTGTGTATGTTAAGTACGTTGCAAATAGGACTTGGGTCTTGAAGTTTTATTTCTCAGACTCCCGTGGAGAGTTTGAGGGAAGGAGGAAGAAGCCTCTTACCCCAGAGAGGCCAGGTTTTTGTGCTTTCGTTTTTAATTGTTGCTTGGACTTTATGCAGAAAGAGAAATTACTTAGCAAATCAAAGTGCCCCAAAGTTCATTAGATTGGTATTTGAGGTGTAGGATCTTCTCAGTGAGGCATGACACTTAGGTGCCTCTGCTTTGCTTTGGAATGGTATTGCTAGTGATCAGTGACCAGTTACTGGTGTTTCTGAGTTGACACTGAATTGGCCGCTCAGAGAACTTCCTGAGAGATAATATTTTGGAGGGTGAGGAGGGAGACCTTGGGCCTTCTCTGTCCTGCTGCCTTTGTGACAGGCATGGGACCATGATGTTTTGGCAACTTGCTGAGGCAGCCCCAGAAAGTGAAGGCAGAGAGTTTTTCTTTATTTTATTTGAGCCGTAGGTTTGGGTGGTTGTGTGCAGCTCTCTCAGAGGGGGAAGTTCCTGATTGGGAGATAGCCTTGAGAAAGCTGAAAGTCTCCTTGGGAGAGTGTGTGTGTGGGGTGGTTGAGCCCATCTGTTCAGCTGGGCAGGTGGCTACCAAAGCCTTTGCGGGGTGGTTTTGAGGTTGATGGGAGAAAGCGTCTGTGGGGTTCAGAGCTGCGGCCTTTTCACTACTTGCAGTTCCTTTCCACAACTTGGCTCAACTTTCTGGTGTCCAGGGGTCTGGGCCAGATGCTGCTATCACTCACTCCTGCTTGGTAGGTAGGTGGTGTGTAATAGACATGTCTGGAGGAGCCAGGCACCAGACTGAGCTGTTGATGGGTCACTGTTTGATCTCTTGTGAGTTGTCAGAGCTTTGCAATTGACTTCAGATAGACTTGGATTTGAATCCTGTCTCTGTCAACACTATCTGTGTGGCATAAGGCAGTGTACAGTGTTTAGAGCCATAGTTAGGCCCTGCCTCAGGTGCACCCATGGGCTCATGTGAGGCTCCAGACTGAGTGCTGCAGGGGAAAAGTGGGCCTTTCCTAAGGATTCCTACAAGGTCCCCAGAGTTCTCCCAGGCACATCAGACCTGCAGGTGTTGTCCCCTCAGCCCTCAGGGGGCGTGCAGTATCCAGTCTGCTGAACTTAGTGGTAAGTCTCCCTTTCCTGGCTGCCTGGGTGTTTGCTTGTGATAATCAGCCTGGGAGGAGTAGCAGCCTTGCATTATTTCTCTTTTCCTGGAATGTTATCTCTGCCCAGATTTGGCGGCAGCTCAATGTGACTTGACTGGCACTGGTACTGCCAGTTCAGAGAGGGGCTGGGTGGAGGATGGGCAGTATCTCAGGATGGACTGGTTAGGGGAAGCAGGGCTAACCTGAGGGCTTGGTGTGGTTGGTACAGTCTCAAGGGTGCATGGGGGCAGAGGGTGGTGGTGATTATAGGACTGCTTAAACCTCAGAGGCAGGCCCCTCTTGCCCATCTGTGCTATGAGGCGAGCCTCTTCATTTGTTCAAAAGAAGACTGTGACCTAGAGGTGGGCATCAGAGATTCATGGGCACCTAGGCCTGCAAATAGTAGCCACAGGTAGCCAAGGCCCTGGGAACCACTTGTCCATGAGCCATTTTTTGTGGCTTTTGTGGGACTGTCAGCTGAGCCTCTGCTTCAGTTTATGCCCCTGGGAG
>PVKE010051102.1:0-10742 GCA_004027555.1 Craseonycteris thonglongyai
ACAGAGACAGAGAGAAGGGGGAGGGCCCAGAACAGTCTCCATAGTTGCACATCATTTGTTTTTCCACATAGTTTCATTCCACCGGTGGGCGCAGGGCTGCACAGGGCAGGAACTGGGCCGGGGTCTCACCCCGGTGAGAACTGAACTGGGGGAACTCCCAAGTTCAGCATATGGGTCCTCATGGGCTGGGTCCGGGATTCAATCCTCAGTCCCTGGGACTGTAAAGTGAGCACTTAACCCACTGAGCCATCCCAGCTTCCCCAAAGATTTGTTTGTTTGTTTGTTTGTTTGTTTGTTTTTATTGTTTTGGTAATTCTATTTTAATTTTTTAATATAAATGAACAGCAAAACAGAAACAAATTCATAGATACAGAGAACAAATTATGGTTGCCAGATAGGAAAGGGGAGGGGAGGATAAGTGAAAAAGGAGAAAAGATTAAAATGTACAAATTGTAAATTATAAAAAGAGTCACAGGAATGTAAAGTACAGCATATAGAATATAGTTAATAATATTGTAATAACTACTTAAGATATCAGGTGGAATCTAGTTAACAAGTTGATCACTTCATAAGTACACATAATATGTGTCTAATCACTATGTTGTACACCTGAAACTAATATAATATTGTGTCAACTGTAATTGAAAAGCTTTTTAATGTTTTTAAATACATTAAAAAGACTTAAAATGGTTAAGTGACCTATTAGGAAATAGTAGATCTTAGATTTACATCCATGCAATCTAGCTCCAAAGACCATGCTATTTATCCCTCCTCTGTGATAACTCTCGAGTAATTAATTATGAGTTTAAAAGAGCACAAACATAAAACTATTTTGAAGAAGGTAATTCTTCCTTCAAGAAAACCTTATGAATGGAATCAAGCAGACCATAACTCATATCCCCTTTGAATATACCTTATGGTTGGCTTGCCTCTTGATGTCATGTGGGTTCTAATATATATTTGCCAGTAAAATGTGATCAGATTTATAAATATGATCACTTCTCATCCTTACCTAATATTTTTCATCTCAATTAAACCTCCCTAACTTCACATTTTATTACTAATGCAAAGAAAAACCAGATGAATTTCTGGCAAAAAGTTATAGAGTTCCCATGAAAATATATTGAGAGAAAGGTTATTTAACATTGACTTCCAAGGCAGGATCATGCATGGGCTAACCAGTTAAATGTCAACATATATAATTACCTTACTTAAAGAAAAAAACCAACACTATTTGAAATCAATGATGCATTTTTTATAGTATGAATATTAATTAAATTATTTATTATTATTTTCACACTGTAATTCTGCTCAAATATTGAAGTTTGTCAATAAAAATTAAGGTGAGCTATTTTATATAATATAAATATACCTTTACCAATTAGGTAGTGTTTTTCCTAAATAAGAAGGCTGTTCATATTTTCCTGTTTATTAGCAATTGCCTGGGAAGAATGTATGTAATATATAAAATACTTTGCTGAGGTATACATATCAACCTGGAGAAATATACACAGATAGTAGGATACTAGCATTCCTTTGAAATAAATCAATAATAAATATTACACATTCTAAATTTGAAAACTTTGCTCAAAATACTCAAAAGGGTCTATTTTACTATGTGGGTCACTCTCACATATGTACTCCAGGCAGACTGGGATTAACAATTTCTAAAATACTTTTTACATCATGCTATCATTATACTAAATGGCATTTTTAGTGACACTCTCATAGATTTTGGCCTAAATAATACTTTGTTTAAAGAAAAAGTCAGCAAACTAAAGACCACAAACCAAATGTAAGCTCTACCTATTTCTATATGACTCATAGCTTAGAATATTTTTTCCTGATTTACAATCAATTTAATCATAGAATACACTAATTTTGAATTCCAATTTGTGGTATATCATTTGAGGTAAATGAAATGCTATACCTCAAAAAAAGAAAAAAAAAGACTTTTAATGTTCTTAGTAGTAAGTGTGCTTGGCCGGATAATGGTCCCCAAAAAGGTCAATGTCCTAATCCCAAAACCTGTGAATATTTTCCTTTATACAGTAAAGGGGATTTGGCAAATGTGATTCAGGTTATGGACTGTTATGGGTTAAATCTTGTCCCCCAAAAGAGATGTTAAAGTCTTAATCCTCATTACTTGTGAGCATGACCTCACTTAGCAATAGTCTTTGCAGATGTGAACAAGTTGAGATATGGTCTTTACAGTGAGCCCTAATCCAATCAAACTGGTGCCCTTATAGAAAGGAAATCAGAAGAGAGAAACATGGAAACACTGTGTGATGACAGAAGCAGATACTGTAGTGATGCAGCTACAAAACAAGGAACACCAAAAATAATGACCACCAGAAGCCAGGAAGAGGCAAGAAGGGACTCTACGTAGTTGCAAAGAGGGCATGGCCCTGTGAACAGCTTGATTTTGGAATTTTAGCCTCCAGAAATATAAGAGAATAAATTTGTGTTGTTTTAAGGCATCTAATGTGATACTTTTTAAATTTAATTTAATTTTATATTTTACAGCAGCCTGAAGAAACTCACTTATGAATGTAGAGAAGGGAAGTTTATCCTAGACCACCCAGGTGAACCGAACATAATCACATGGATCATTAAGAGTGGAAAACCCTTCCAGACTATGGTACGAAGAAGAAGTGTGACGAAGGATGTAGGGTTGCAGACATACTATGTTGCTAGCATCGGGGATGGAGGAAGGGGACTAAGGAATAAAAGCAACCTGCAGAGGCTGAAAAACAAATTTTGCACTAGAGCCTTGAGAAGGAATGCAACCCTGTCAACACCTTGGTTCTAGCCCAGTGAGCCCCGTGTTGGACCTCTGACCTCCACGATAGTACGCTAAAAAGTTGGTATTACTTAAACCACCAAATTTTTAATAATTTGTTATGGTTGTGATAGAAAAATAATATAATAATATTGTATTATAAAATTTGTACTCAATTATCATTATCACTGTTATTATTTGAATTACATAAAATTTTGTGAATGTTTGTTTTCTCTCTTGTTATATAAGTACCTATATAATGTCTTCGATTTGTCATGTTAGCCAACAAAGCATAAAATATTCTCTATCTGGTTCTGTACAGACAAAGTTTGCTGACCTCTAGTTTTCAGTGTTAGCAAGTTTCAAGTTGGTTAAAGGAAAAAACTTAAAATGTAGATCTGTCATTTCTCAATATTTCTTGCTGAATAGCTGACTAATGTTCAGATTAGAAAAGCAGATCTATTGTATAGAGTTATATCATTGTAGATCTCAAAAATAATTAAAACAAACATATTCTTACTATGACTGTATTGATTTATTTTTCAAATCCATTTGTGCAGTTTGTGATAAGCCACCACAGCGTAGTTTAGAAAGCAATCAGGGGAAGCCAGGGTGGCTCAGTGGGTTAAGCGCTCACTTTGCAGTGCCAGGGACCAGGGATCGAATCCTGATCCCGGCCCGTGCGGACCCATATGCTGAACGGGGGAGTGCCCCCAATTCAGTTTTCTCTCTGTCTCTGTATCTCTCTCTCTCTCTCTCTCTCTCTCTCTCTCTCTCTCTCTCTCTGTCAAAAACAATAAAAATAAATAAATAAATAAATAAATAAAAATTAAAAAAAAAGAAAGCAATCACATGAGTCAAGGGTTAGAGTGTTGACTTCTATTTCCAGAGACACATTAGTACCAGAAAGATGGATAATCCACCATTCCTGCCTGCAGGTAGCTTCACAGCCCTGGCACAAGTGCGAGTTCTATATAAAAGCCATGCATGTGTTTTATAGAAAAGACTGGTAAAATAATAAATATTTTCCTATTTGAAAAATGAGACACCTATAATATGTTCAGAATTCATACCTCTAAGGATTGCATCAAAATTCAGAAATTCTAAATTAGATCATCAGCAAAGTTAAATAAAACACTGTTTTTACTAATTAATCATCTGTTCAAAGAATTCAAAACTTATTCATCTTAGTCACGTTATTTGCAGCTTGCTAGCCTCATTTGAAAGAACTAGAAGTTAAGAAGGCGTAAATGGATTGTGGAACAGAGTCTGAGTCATTAAGAAAGGGTTGATAAGCACTGCCAGATTGTTCCTGCCCTACAGACTAGTTAACCCTGCTATTATTTGGGAGAAGATGGTAGCTCAGAGGAAAGCATCTTTCATTCAGGAATAACAAATAGTCGTTAAGTGATTACCCTGTGCTAGGAAACCCAGACAGGCCCCTGCACCTCAATGAACTCTGCCATTCGCTTGCAGAACAGAAGGTGCATTTGGCATTTGCTTCCCTTCCTCCTCACCCCACCCCACCCAGTCCCATCCCACATGAGTCAGTCTGCGTGCTGCTTAAGCAGAGAAAAGGCACACACTGAGATATCTCCTCCCACTGTGAGGTAGCTCAAGAAATAGAGGACAGAGGCCATGCTTAGTCTCCAGAATGTCAGACTGAGATTCCAATCCATTCTCTTTAGTAGCTATGTGCCAGTGGGAAAATGGTCTGACACATGTAGGCCACAGTTGCCTAGAGCGTAGAGGTAAAATAAGGAACATAACACCTCCACAATGTCCCCTGAGGACTGACTGAGAAAGCACACAGAACCCCGTTGTCTTACCATAGAAGGTATTCAGTAAAATTTTTAACCACCGTGAACATCTTACAAGGAGCTAAAGTAAATGTGAATAAATATAATGAAAACAACGTTAATCTTCTTCACACAGTTCTGTAGGACTCTTAATAACTAGGTTTCTGTCTCAGAGGAGATTCAGTTACGTAGCCCCTGTATACACATAGGCACCTTATAGGTATACATGGTGGAACTGTTGTGGGACAGTGAAAACACGTAAGGGAAGGGCACAGTAGACAAGCTGGCACAAAGTCAAAGGCAAAGTACTGACTTCTACTTCCCGAGATGCACACAAGCCTATGAATGCCAGTATACTCAAGAATGCCAACAATTTTAAGATGAACGAAACACAATGCTAAAGAACGCTGCATGGAACAAAGGGAAGGAACAAGTGAAAGAAAGAATGAGAGAAGCAATGAAGACAGGCAGGAGGCATATAGGCACATGTCACTAATTGTCAAAGAGCTGATGTTCCAGTCCTTAGACTCTTACATATGAGTCCATCTAGACTCATGTAGTGTGAGGGGTTGGACCACACTCACTTAAGTTCTCAAACTCTATGATTGAAATGATTCTGTTTTCCTGATGTAGTAGCTATAAATGATGATGAAGAAGGTAGGAAGATGATGTAGACAGTTTTCAAAAGACTAGACATGCCTAATAAATATGAGCAAAACAAATGGTCAATCTTTCTTGAATAACACAAATTAAATCAATGTGGTGCAACATTTGCCTATCAAAAGAACAAAGAATTTTAATGCAGATGAGGGCCCAGTGGATTAGACACATTCAGTCAGACATTGCTGACAAAGGTGTAAATTGATATAAGTCTGAAAAGAAATCAGTGATACTTATCAAAATAATTTGGAATATTGATATTTTTTATCCTATTAATTATTCTTAGAAATGGCCATAGGTAGTTATAAGAAGACAAGCCAAAGTACCCACAAAAAGTTATATACAGAATGTGGCACAACAGTGAGAAATTAAAAATCTCCTGAGAGTTCAATGTTAGCAGAATGTTTTAAAAAGCCAGAGTATATCCATATGGTAGAATAATTTATAGCCATTAAAAATTAAGGCTTTTCAATAACATTAAAAATGACAAGTAAAAAGAAGCATATGTTCTCAAGTAAGCTAAAAATATATTGACATAAATATACCAAGAAATTACTATTGCTGGAATCATAAACCCATATTCCCTGAATCTTCATATTTTTCCAATTTTTCTAAAAGCACATGCATTATCTTTAAACTCAAAAGTATATAAAGCTAAATTAATTACCATAATAAGAAAAACAAAAGATAAGAGGGAACTATTTTCTTCTGTTTTCTTCCATAGTTCTGAGGCCTTATGTCCATGAAAAGATAAGAAAATGTTCAGTGAAAAAAATAATTTTATATATTGACTTCAAGAAGACAATGAGAGAGTGAGAGAAATTAAGAGGTGGCAGCATAAATTCTTGAAGAAGGAGCTATTTCTAGAAGAAACTTCCCTCAAACTATATGCAACATAATGTGGCATTTTTCTTTTTCATTTTTCAGACTTGTTTTAATTAGTTATGTAGAAGATTTTTAAAATATCTCGAGTATGTTTTCTTCCAAAGATGCTTCTTAAAAACATTTCCTCTCCAATAAATTTCTTAAAAGCTAGGGAAAGAAAAACTTTCTCTCTATAAAAGCCTTCAGAATTTTGTTGCATTAGATTTTAAATCTTTTGCTCTAACTTCCTAGTTAAGAGCAAAATGTTATGCTGTGGTCTAAGTTTTCCAGCAGTGACCTTATAAAAATTTTGTTATCTCCTTATCTTCTGCCTCTATTACTTGACTTTTATATTTTTTTAAAGATTTATTTTATTGTGTGAGAGAGAAAAGAGAGAGAGAGAAGGGGGCGGACTCAGAGCAGTCTCCGTAGTTGTATGTACACAGTCTCCACACAGGCAGGAACTGAACTAGGGGCCTCCTGCATGGGAAGTGAGAACCTTTGCTACCATCCTGGAGGCTACCAGCTGCGCCACAGTTCAGCACATGGTTTTGCATGGGCCGGGGTCAGAATTCCAGCCCCAGACTTCATATTTGCAAGGCAAGTGCTCCATCTGTTGAGCTATTTCAGCATCCCTGACTTTTGTATTTTAATCTGAGTTAAAGCATCTATTTATAGTACTGTGTTTTATCTAATTCCTTTTTGGTAATCAGAAGGAATATATATGTATTTTTTAATAATAATAATCATAATAATGATGTTAACTAGACATATTGTGACCATTTCACAATATATGCATATTTCAAATCATAATTTTACACTAAACTAATATATTATGTCAATAAAATATATAACTGTAGTAAAAAAATGATAATAAACCATATAAAGTATAGAACAATAAATTTATCTTTTAATATTTTCATGAGTTAATATTACAACTTCCCTAGATAGTTCAATGTCTATCTGAAAATTAATTTAAATTTTGTTTAGAGAAATGACATGATATAGTGAAAGGAGCACAAGGCTTGAAGCAGGAACACCTGCACTCAGTGCCAGATCCCCAAGTTTGTGACAGGGACAACGCCCTTGACCCGCTGACCCGCGCATTAGTCATCTGTTGAGTAGAAACTGAATGTCTTCACAGCACTGCTGTGACAACATAAGATAATACATGTGGAAATGAGTATAGGTTGTAAAACTGTGATTTTAACTCCTTCATACCAAAGGAGGAAAAAAGTTTTATTTTTTTACCTAATTAACATGCTATATTTATTCAAATAAGAAAAGCTTAAAAAGAAAGTTTGGTGCCTCACTCTGTGAAAAGTTTGTAGCCGGAACACAGTAAACAGAGTACCTTGAACACAGCCTCAAGAATTTATCACTGTTAACATGGAGTAATGTTTTTCTAGGTAAAAAAAAATAGGATTCAATAACTGACAGGTTACAAAACAGAGAAATAGCAGCTACTGTAACAGTAAATGGAATATTAATATGAAATAGCTTAATATTTTTCTGGGTAATATAAACATTATTTCCTCTAAAACATCTCATTAGGGAAAACAGATCCAGGGGTGGTGAACCTTTTGGCGATTGAATGCCAAAGTTTATGAAATAAGAGTATACTCGCTCGATCGCGTGCCAACCCATCGAGTGAGATAGAGGTATCGATTATTTTTATGTCTATCAGAGCATAAACATTAATTTTTTAAATGGTATTCACAGCTCTGGTGCCGAAATAATTGTTCCGCATGCCATTTTGGGCACGTGTGCCACAGGTTCGCCACCTCCGGTTAAGGCTTACATGCAGTTCAAAATACAATGGTATAGTGTTTTTCAAACTTCATTAATGTAAAGACCCCCATTAAAAGAAAAGATGGTTTCATTAACTGCCCATGTTGACAAATTATTTTTATAACAATATTAACTTATAAAACTATGTATAATCTGCTTGCCCCATCCTTATGCTTCATTTACAACTATAAAACTAAAAATTACTTTGTAAACTGAAAGCAAGCAAAACTACCAAATAATACAGAAAATAACATGAATATGAAGGTCTATATTGGCTTGCTGAAACTAAGTAACTATTCTCAATGTGAATATGATAGCATACATATACATTTAAAGTTTGACATGCATACAGACACATCTTCTTAACAACTTTCTCTATTCAAACTTCTGTGATATCTTCACTGATGTGATACATGGCTTAGTATGTAGTGTGCATACAGGCACACACTTGAATATAGTGCACATATGGAACATGTTAAGATGCATGTCTGAGTTACATAAAAAGACAACTCTAGTCTTTTCCCATTAACCTAGGATAAGTAAATAGCACTTTCTCATGCTAACTATATGATTAATTTAAAAATGTGTGTACTAAAATTGCATGACCATATTCCATTAGGAGCCCCAGATAATTCACTACATGCTTCTGTTACTTTTTTTAGACTATAATCACATTTGAATTATAAAATTGGTCACTTTCCTGGGAAACATACACCCACTGGGAAAATGTTTATACACTTCTGTTGGAGGAACAATTGTATCTATATCATGACTTAAGTCTAAATATTTTGAAAAGTTTTTTTAATGAAATAGAATCCTAAAGTTTCTGATTTGAATAGAGCTCTTAGGGTGTCTGTAGTCCAGCCACGTCAGGCCAATTGACTTATGTTGCTGACTCAGGCTAGCAGCATGCCTAGGTTGTGAGCTCTGGAATCCAATTTAGTCTCGTCTCCATCCTCACTCAATCACTTCTTCTCTTGCCCAGCTTCTTCTCCTCTCTGTTCTACCTTGTGCCTTGTCTTTGTGCTTTTTAAATACCAAGCACATTTGGGGACAGGTAAAACAGACATATCACTGAAACATGTTTGTTTTCATACTGATAGCTCATAAATCAGCTCTTCTGTGGAAGGAAAGATACATTTACAGTCCATTGCCTAGCTAGAAATTCCAAATTCCCCTGTAAAAATTTAACGATGAGCCTTTTACCTTTGTCAAGTATAAAACAATAGATTCTCTGGGCCTACTCATCTGCGTAGGTTAACACAGAAAGTAATTCCACATAGATTTGGTAGATGCCTTGATAGTTTACACACACACACACACACACACACACACACACACACACATATATATATAGGTGTGATCAGCATAAGGGAAGCAAGAAGGAGAAATAGACACTCTATAAGCTGATCTGCTTAATTTTTAGTTATTCATTAAATTTAACAAATAGTTAAATGTCTGTTATATGAAAATGCTGTGCATTTTTAATTTTTTCTTTATATCCATGATGAAATCAAAAACAATATACCTAGTATCCAAGTTTTACTAATGTATCTTCTTTATTTAAAGGTATATTGACTATCAATTATGATATAACAGGCATTGTATTGGGTTCAATACGAAATAAAATTGGGGAATGATCATGTCTGGATTGAAGGACTTGGACACATGTTATATATGAACTGGATATAAGCTTAGACTAGAAAACATCAGAATGACAACAGAGAGAAGCAGAAGAGGGAGATGAGGAACAAAGAAAAAGCAATATAGTATTGGTGTTAAGAACAAGAATATAGTCAATTGGGAAGATCCACGTTTAGGTTTCAGTTTTTTTTAAGTACTACTTGCGTGACCATGGGATATTATTTTACCTCCCCATGCTAGAATTTCTTCTTATGTTCTTGAAGGCTAAATACAAGTACTTAACGAATTGTTTTGTTGTTGCTTTTGTCTCAGAGGACTAAACAAGATAAAACACAGTATCTGGCACAGGTCTTATGCTAAGTAAAGGCTACCTATTTTCATTATAATCACTGTTTTCAATATTCTGGTGTAAGAAATAGGGTCAGAAAAATTACAGACAGAAAATACAGAACCTGCTCTGGGAATGGTAAGCATTCTGATTTAGTTAAAGTTTATATCTTAGAAGAAAAGTAAAGATTGATATGTTGAAAAAGTTGACTCTAGTCTATCTGAAAAGAGGCTGAGATATTTGGTTTAATGTGTAGATAGTAAGGAAACCTTAAAACTTTTTGAGCAGCATAGTGATGAAGTCAGGTGTGTGCTTTGGGAACATAACTGAGGGTCATAGGATGGGTTAAAGTACAGAAATATAACAAACAGAGGGAGCATGTCATATAAAGTTTTTCAATTAAACAGCTAATACTTAAGAGGCAAAATGGGAACTAGAGAGTTAAGTGACATGAAAATGAAAGGACTGGATTTTAGAAATACTATGAAGACAGAATTCCTACAACTGTTAGTGACGCCTTTAATTTCAAAGTTTAGCTAAAATAGGTCTCACATAAAAAGTAAAGGTTATGACACAGGCCCAATCTGTGCTGTAGTAATAACTCTAAATATCTGCTGTGTGCCAGGCACATGTTAGGTGCCATGTTAGCCTCATGCTAAGGCTGGATTCCCAGGGGATTTCACATCTTCACAAAGCTCAATGCAGAAAGGAAAGAAGGGAGGAAGCAGGGATGGCTCAGTGGGTTGAGCATTCACTTTGCAGCGATGGGGACCCAGGATTGAATCCTGGCCCTGGCGCATGTGGACCCATGTGCTGAACTGGGGAGTGCCCCCAGTTCAGTTCTCTCTCTGTCTCTGTATCTCTCTCTCTCTCT